>JAAAKE020120461.1:0-58929 GCA_010014785.2 Anisolabis maritima | reverse complement strand
CAATTTACAATTACTTTAAAATCTTGCTGAAAAAGACCTAATAAATTCAGAATCGATGTCGAAACGTCGTCATTAAATTTTATGCTTTAATGACGACGTTTCGACATCTGTCTTCATCAGGTCTTTTTCAATTTACAATTACTTTAAAATCTTGCTGAAAAAGACCTAATAAATTCAGAATCGATGTCGAAACGTCGTCATTAAAGCGTAAATAAAGATATTTTAATAAAAATCCTGCGCATTTTTTCTTTCAAATTCATGCAAAAAAATCCAGCCTAATCAAATTTTTAAAAAACAAACAAATATATATATAATTTACCCTATCAATAAAAATGGTTAATTAAACTAAGTCCAACCATAAACATTATTTATATTATAAGTCCTAAGTGCTTTAAAAACTTTTAATCATCAAATAAAAGAAATAATTCCTTAATTAGAAACCCATCATATTAAATATCCATTATTACAGCTAGCATTAAGGCTAATCCCTCGTCGGAATAAATGATAGGAAGGCTTTTAGACTCTATATTGTGAATGTCAGTGTCTTTTTAGGAGAAGGATGATTTATCCAATTCCTGAAAATTATAAGTAATCAAAAACTGTCACTGAATTTTTATCAGAGTGATTTATTAAAAAATGAAAATCCAAAAGTTAGTCATCACCATTAAGAAGTATACCTAATTTTATATAAGCTTATTTTCTTGTCTTTAAAATGAGAACACAATTGAAAAGATGGCCAGAATTTATTGCCATCATTAGGGAGAAGTCAAAAATTGAGATAGAAACGTGACAAAAGTCTAGAAGATTAGATAATAAAGTCAAATCAAATAAATGAGAAAGATGAAAGATATAAGCTTCAAATAGGAGTTCCATGTATTTAAATAATAAGTATAAAAAAAAAAGTTGAAATTCACACTATCAAAAGTTGGAAACTTTCAAGGAAGAAAACAATTCTGTCATCCGCTTCAATTATTCATTTAAATTTTAATTGTTTATAATTTTCCTGCATGATGACATAAAATTTTTGCATTAGAATTTGTCTAAAGAAAAAATTTAGTAACTGTTAGGTAAAAAAAAAGGGATATATGAGGTCAAAAATTTCAAAGATAACAACTCCTTAAAAAAAAAACAAAGTTGAAAAAAATTGGAGAAATTACAAAAATTAAAATTAAATTACGAGACTGGAGAAAAAGAAAAACAGAGGAGAGTAAGGAAAAAAATGTTAGATGGAATTTTGAGAAGAGATTTAACATCGTCCCGGCTGTTATAAACTTTTGATAGCAAATTATGATATATTAATATAAGATCAAAAAAAAAAAAAAAATACCCGATTTCTCCCTCCACAAATATTTTCAATAGGCTATATACAAAATTTCCGAAGTCAAATAATTTTGACCGTTTTGAGAATTTCTTAATGTTTTGAGTTTATTAAATTCCAAAAAAAAAAAATTTCGGAATGAAATTTGAAATAATTCAAGCCAGCTAATATATTAAATTACATCAATCTAAATAAAGTTTTACCATAGCATAGGCTGAGATCCAAAAATTTTCACTATCGATAATGTCAACACCTCCTAGACTTCTTCGTTATTTAATAACATCAAGAGAGGAGAAAGGAAAAAATTATCTCAAAGTTTTATTTTAAAAAATAGAACCATGAACAATTAAGAACAAATATTTCTAAAGAAATTGAGCCAAAAATGATCTTTCATTGATGCCAGAGTATAAAATGAAGGATCATTTATTTAAATATTTTCCTTGGCATTTTCTGGTACCTCATTTATCATACCTTTTTTTTAAAAGAAGATTTATTTTTAGTATTATCAGAGTCAAAACATTTATCAATGTTACAAGACAACAACGCCTTACATATATAAAACGATAATTGATACTAATATATATATATATATTTTTTTAAATTAATTAATATGTAAATAAGAACGAGAAAAGTGAGGATAATTTCGAATTACACAGCTGTTACTAAGATTTCACTAAATCATCAGAAGTAATTAAGGGGAAAATATCCGGATAGGAAATAGGAAGGGGTTATTAACTTAAGCATCATTTTGTTTTTTAGATTAATATTTAATTATGATTAAAAGTCGTTTAAACTTTTTATTTTCTTTTAGTTTTTAACGAAATTAAATCTATTTTTTTACAAAGTGCTTAAAGGAGATATAATCTAATAAAAATTAACTTTGTGTGAGTTTATAAGCCCCGGACAGATCGGAGAATCCGGGTTCGATTCCCAGGTAGATATGTCACGTGCGGGCTTTTGATCAGCAATTGTAAATTAATTTTACTTTTGTTTTGAAAATATTTCTTATGGTCACCCATCCAAGAACAGACTGGCATGGTTCTCCTCACATATGGGACCAAGGATGTCTTTTTATTTAGAAAATAATTAAAAAAAGTAAATATTTTTGTTACAAAAAAAATACTATAATAGTCGACACATCCTTGACCATGAGCAATGCCGTGGTGATATCTTTCATTATTTTCATTCTTTCATTTTGATGGGGCTAATTTCTTATTATAGTAAAAATGAAGCAAAATTTTAAATTATTATTTTGTTTTAATGTAATTTTCTATAAGAAGACAAATTTGGGAGCAACATATGAATTCAAGTTTGAAATTTAAATTAAGTATCACATCGGCTGTAAATTGTTGCCAAAAGATTATTATTATATTGCCTTACTATCCGGTATCAAATTTTAAAATGACATTGTCACTATATTGATACCCAAGATATGCAGTCCGATGAAAATTTATTTAAATCAATTGGACACCAATCGATATAAATAGATAAGTCTACAAGTAAATAATTCGAGTTGTATATATATAATATTAAAATTGTTTAGAGTCCATATGGCCTCAGATGCCGAAAAGATACTTAAAAAAATATTTTTTAAATTTTGAATCCTTGACCTTTAGAAAATAGATAAAATGTATGTGAATTTTATTGGTTATCAATGAATTTCAATAAATATAGTTAGTAGATGGTATCGTTTAAAATGTATACAATATTATCGTGCTCCTTGAAGTAGAAAAGGCAAACAAGTTCCGATTTGGCACCTTTTTTTCAATCTATTTTTTTATAATACTTGTAATAACGACTTACTAATCAATAATTTTGTAGATGTTTTTCAAAAAGTTGAAAGTTGAGCAATGAAATGAAAAATTATGTAATTCAGTAGGTTTTTTTTTTTTTTGTATTTTCGTTATATAGACGTTAAACGGTATATCGTATATTTATTTACGATACAATGATCCATATATTTATTTAAATTCAGTAGGTATTCAAACACAGACAATTGTAATAAAAATAAATAACATCTTTTTAAATCAAAATTAGGCCATTCTTGGAATTAAATTTTTCCTTGTATTTGAAAGGTTCAAAAGCGCAAAAAAAAAAGAGATGATATAACTTATAAAATAGAAAGAAATAAGAAATATGAAAAATTAAAAGTAAAATAAAAATAAGAATTTAAAAAATGTGAATGAGCTATTTATTATGATATCAAAAGTTTTCTATTGGATTGTAGCCAAATTTGTGACCAATAATAAATAAATGAAGAAAAATAGAATAAGGAACAATTGTAGATTTTATTTTTGTTTATAAGCTAATTTAAACGAAAATATTTTAAAAAAATATTATTAATATAACATAGCAATCTTAAGTTTGGAGGATGATTATAATAATAGTTTTTTTATTATTTCATTTAAAAGCATGATTATCATGCACATGGTATGCCGTCCCAATTTAATGAGAAGGGAGGAGAAAGAATATATATATAGAAATATCAGCTTTGGTCTTAGGATCCACTGACTTAGTAAAGAAATTATGAGAGGTGCCAAAAAACTAATTGTTTTTAAATAGACGAAACTTTTACGTTTTTTCTATATTGAATAATTTCATTTCCCAATATATAATATAAAGGTATTTTTTTATTTTTGGCCATTAGTTTTAAAGCAAGTCATTTATATTAAAGTAGTTTGTAAAAAGTGTTAAGAGAAAAAACAAAGATATGATTTATTTGATAGATGATTATTTTAAAACAAGATTATTTGTTTAGAAACAAAGATTATTATCTTGGTAGTTGACAAAAAGCAAGTGTTGGTTGAATGCCTGACAGGATGAGTTCGTGTTGTTTGATCCTATCACTTTCAGTCACTAGAAAATTTAATATAGGCATGAAAAAACAGTGTAAAAATAGTTAAATCTCAGTTAACTCAATGTCATATCTAATTATAAGTAAACAGTTTGTTAATTTGTAGTGTAAATAATTTTTTTTCAGGATTTTAAATAATTTAATTATAATTCAAATAGAGTTATAGAAACCACAAAGGAAAAATCGATAAGTTTTTATAGCCAAAATAATAATATATGAATTCTGTTTCAGACCCATAGAATTATTTTAACAAACATTTGATCGTTTGTGTGTATATGTGAGTTTGTTGGTGTGTGACAGCTGAAGGCGAAAAAATAAAATTATATAAAAGGGAGACGGAGACAAGGGATGTTGCTTGAAGAAGAAAGGAGAAGAGAGAAAAGAGAGATGTCTGCCGCCATTTGCGTCAAGCTGTTATTATTTTAGGTTTAGGCCTCGGTGTCTCTCGCCAGAAAGAATCAACCTTTTATATTTTTTTTTCCTCACATACAAGAAGAAAGAAGAGAAAAAACTATTACTAGAAAGAAAGAAAAAAATGCATTCATTAACTATCTTGTGAATCGTGGCTAAAATAAAAATTTGTTGTAAATAAAGTTTTTTTAAATTGATAAAAATAAAAAAAAAATTCAAATGAAAATACTAGTTTATTACTTTCAAAAGGATCAATCATGTAAGTTTCTAATTGCATTTAGATTTTCACTTTAAGTTCTCCTTAGATATCGCAATAAATAAGAAATATTGCGTCAAATCGGCATTACAATTTTTTTTTGTCTTTTAGCAGGAGGCCACACATTAGATATAAAGTTATATGATAACCGATATTTGTCCGTGTTTATTTAAATAAATTAGTAGTGATTAATGAGAATAAATTTTATCATTCAGGGATGATCTCTGCATTTTGACAAACAATCCTTGTCACCACTCCAAGGGTCTGATGTTCTATATACTATATTTTCATGTCCTATGTAAATAACTTTATAAATTTAGGTCAGTCAAGATGAGGCCCGGGAAGCAATTTTGAAGAAATTAATACAAATAATTATATTGACCATTTTTTATTAAATATATCGCAGCAAATTTAATATCAAAATTTTTAAACCTTTTAAGATCCAATTATATGATAAACATGGAGAATTTGACACCCCGTGAGATGAAGCCAAAAATGAAGTAATAAAAGTTAATAAATTTAGGGTATATGGTCAGCTTTTCTTTTTATGTTAAAATTTCAGACAAATTCTAAAACTAGCAATTCAAAAGACAGCCAGAAATGAAAAAAAAATTTGATGTGTCAGTCGCACATCACCCCAGATTTTTTGCTTCAGATGCCCTACGTAGTCGGTTCACAATTTTATTTTATTTTTTTAGAGGTGTTTCGTTGGTGCGTATTAATCAATTATTAATATTATAAAAAATTAAATTAAATTAATTAAATTTCTTTTATTATCGAACAGGAATTAAATATAATTATATTTTGTTACCATGGCAACGAGTTGGCCTATATTTTCTATGGGATTAATAAAATCCTAAATGAAGTATTGGAGCCATCGATACAAATATTAATATATTAGTATATAGTCAAAATGCTAAAATTGACTTTAAATGAATTTAAAAGAATAGATAGAGGAGTCACTCTATTTTGAAGTGGAAAATGATTAAAACATCTTAAAGATTATCTAATTTAGTATAGCCAATTTAATCAATATCACTAGAATAGTTGAAGAGAAAATAAAAAATGTACAAGAGTAAAATGGTCCCCAAACAATTTTGGCGAGAATAAGGGTTAATATGTTTCAAAGATCATCTAATAAATAATTGTTTTATGAAATTTAATCAAAATTGAAAATAAAACTATAAAAGTAAATCAGTAAAGTATTAGTACTCTGCCAGATTATATTCAAAAAAACCTTCGAGGTGCATGCGCCGATGGCTTAAATATAAAATTTCACCCTCAAGGCTCTTTGATTTTAGGAAATTTGGTTCAAACACACAGACAGAGACATTCTTTTAAATTCATGGGACCTCAAAACATGTCCGCATCAATTTTTTTCTCATTATACATATATAGGTAGGGGAAAGTAAAAACTAAAAAAAAAAAAAGAAAAAGAAAATGTTTATGTAAATAATATAAATGCTTTTGTCAAAAGTATAAAATACCTTATTGTATTTTGTTTATAGAACATAAAAGCTAATTATTTAGATTAATTGAGTTTAAAATTAATCCCAGCGGAATAATAAATGATGATTTACAGCTGTTCTCTCATTAGTCTAAGATTTGCTAAGATTTTAATTGGAAAATCAAATGGAGCCTAGGAGTGTCAAAAGGGATGCTTACACCTCAGAGAAACAAATGGACAGACTTCATTAAATAATTTACATATTACATGCTTTATTAAAAAATATTTTTCTTTATAATTCAATTATTACTATATTCTCAAAGAGAAATAGATTAAATTATTTATTAACATTTTCTATAAGAGAGTTTGGAATTATATTTTAACAGGTTGCTATATTTTTCTAGCAATGAAAGTGACGAAAAAGATTGTCAGCACATCATAGTAAATTTTCATGAGCGACAAGACATTTATTTAAAGTGTAAATAAAAGTTTAGACGTCATATAAAAATTATCAAAAAACTGATAGTTATTTACTTAGATTTTAACCATATCAACCAATGAATTTAAATAAATACGAACGGATACAATTTATCGTAATATTTAGATATATAAATTATCATTCATGTCTTTAAGGATGGCGTTGTATATTGTTTTTATTAAGGATTATTTTTTTTTTTTTAATTTTTTATCATTCATCGCTTTGGATCATCAAATGGAAGAAAGTAAATATTTATTAATGGAAGCCCAGGATTATAAAAAGAGAAGCTTACTTACGGACCACCCAAACCCATTCGATCAGATTGCAAGCATAAAATTATAATACATCTATGCATATAATAATTTATTAATAGTTTTTTAAATGTAAATACTCTTTAAGGGCTCTGGAAGAAATCGAGATCCGAAGTCCTTCAGTTTTAAAATATGAAAAAGTAGAACAGAGAATTTCTGGGAAATTATGTATTTTTAGATGAAGCATAGCTTGAAAAATTTTCAAATGTGGATCATGTCTAGATCAAATGACTGACATTCGATTAAAAAATTAGCAAATGGCATAATCATCTATAAATAAATTACTTTGTAAGAAAAGACATGTGTAAACTTGTCATTAACAAAAAGAAAATTATTTCATTAGTAAAAATAATTATTCATTTTAATTGTAATTTAAAAAAAAAAAATATATATTTTAAATATTTTTTTTAATGGTAGACCCCTATTTATCAACCTTTTTGCATTTACTCCCCCTCCATTTTTTAATGTTGATTTGTGCCTACCCTTCTAGGTATATGGGGAAAATATCAAACAAAAAAAAGAACAAAATATTTGCAATATTTTCCCTATCCTTTTAAAGTTGGGGGGAGGTGGCGCAAATCAGCATGAAAAATAGAGGAGTGAATGAAAAAAAGTTGGAGAAACACTAATTTATAACATTTCGAAAAGGAAAAGAAAGTTACTTTTTTCCCCAACCCGTGGTGAAGTTAAAGTATTGACTTTGTGAATATTGATAATCTTCAAAGCCAAGAGATGTGGGTGTGGATCCAAGGCAGTCCGATGAAAATACATTTAAATCTTTGGATATCAATTGATATAAATAAATATGTCTGGATAACTGTAACGTAAAATATTATATAACATTTAAAGTCTATATGGACTCAGCTGCTAAAAAGACTTTTAAAAAAAAATTACTTTTTTGTTGGGGAGCAGGAAGGATCTATTATATACTTCATCCGAAAGGTGAGGGTAAAAATGAATTTGAAGCTTATAAAAAAATCGCTAAAATATTTCGAAATTATCGAGAACTTGCTAAAAATAATTTCTCTTTACACTTTAAAGTTATATCTAATTCTCTAATTATAACATTTATATCTTTAACTTTATCGAAATTATTTAAATTGAGTTGATCAAATAAGTAGGAAATGATTTTTTTTTTTATTTTGTATATTCTGACTAAACATGCAATGGAAGAGAAGAGGAAATCAATAGTTCGTCCTGAAAAGGTTCAAAAATAACTTCTGCCATAAATAGATAAATAGTCTCTAAATGTTTTATCAATATGATTCATCTTTTAAGAAGAAAAGATGAAACGAAGTGAGTCCCGGCTAAAATTTCATTAAAAATTAAAATTAGCCTCTGTCAATGTATGTTGACAATTAGTAAAATTTGTTTGGCCTTTTGGTTTACTTTGTAAATGGACGTTTTTCAAAAAAGTAATTTGAAAGTCAAAGCTAAACATCCGGGTAATATACGTCAGGAAAATAATTAAAATTTAATAAAACCCAAGAGGTTAAATTGCAATAATGAAAAAAAAAGAAGATATTTTCAAATTTTTTAAAACATTATTCACATCTAAAAATTAAATTAAAAAATATTTTCAAGTTATAAGCTTAAAAAACAATAATTTTATTTGGAAAGCGCATATTTTATCCCTGTTTTCCCTGTATTAAAATCGCCAACTCGGCATGGTAATAAATTTGTTTTGTCAGCGATGAAAATTAAATCGCGATCATAATACATAACAATCTCCAATAATATGAAACTTTTCTACATGAGTTTAAATGTTAAGGGATTAAAAAGAAGTTTCTCTTAAGTCTTTAAATTCACTTCCTGTTTCACACTCCCCTGAGTCCAAAAATGATAGTTGATGAGCCCTACTAATCAACAAGTGATAAAATTGATTAAATAAAAATTTTAAAACGAATTTAATAAAAAGTAATTTTATTCTAATTACAGGCATTCTTCGATTAGTGCGATTCTCGATTAATGCGGTAAATGTTTTGATTAAAATCGCTACGCAAATAGTAGAATTTGCATTGTAGAAGTTTTTTTTTTAATTAAATTAATAAAATTTTAAACAAATATCCTAACTTCAAATACCTATAATTTATCTAAACAGAGAAATATTAAATAAATATTAATACATATGTACTGTTATTTTTTTTTAGAATGTAAAGATATTAAGTTCAAATTTTTGAAAAATTGATAATTTTTTTCTCTAAAAATAAATATTTACTTTATATTATATTAGTGTTTTTCTTACAATTTATTACACAAACATGACGTATCTTCAACGGGGTTCCAGTAGGACTGTTTGTATTATTTTCACATATCTTGTATTAATATTTACCCTATAAAATATATATTCGTTTATTGCGGTGAAATTTCAGAACCAATTAACTGCACTAATCGAGGGATACCCGTATTGCAGTTTAAAATTTAAAATCAGATATGCCAAATTGAAATATAAATATTTTTTTAAACCAGAAATTTTCTCAGTTCTTTAATCGTGAAATCTATAGAAGAATTTCATAGGGGATAATAAAAACTTTCTTCTTTCTTTATTAACTTCTTAAAATATCGTTAAAAAAAAAATATATAATTTTATGCTGAGTTGATAATGAAATTCAAAATGAATGTTGAAATATAATGAGAATTATGTCCTATGGAGTAAGGTTAGAGGTCTCACTTCACGTTCTAAAGATCAGAAGAAGAACCTGAGGGACAAAAATAGATTGGCTACCAATTAATTTAAATAAATAAGGACGGAATTTCATATTATTGATATACAATGAAGGAGAATAACCGTGTAGGTCATAATAAAGTATATTTTATTTTTTATTAATGTTTTTATTGTTTTTTTTTTTTTTTTTTTTTTTAATTTAAATAAGGATTATATATATATATATATATATATATTAATATCTTCCCCTCTCCCTTCACTCCACCGAATCTTTTTGGTCTATCGTGCAACTTTCCCTGGATAAGCATTATAATATATTATTATAAAGCATTATAAATGAGAGTTTATGATGAGAGTTTTTCTTCAAGTTGAGTTTAAGTTATTGATAGATAGTATGAAAAAAAAAAAGATAGAGACAGGATTAGACAGTAGATAAATTTCCAGAAGGAGGAGGAGGAGTTGGAAAATAAAGCCAAGAGAAGCGTGTTTTTGAGCAGCTTGGAAAAGAAATGAAGGATTCAATAGCTACGTGAATATGGACTGTGAGGAGAGAATCTTAAATATAAAATTGTACTTACGTTAAAAAATATTTTTTTTGATATTAATAGGGAAACGGGAACTCACCTCAGTATGAAAGTTACTTCCCGAACTTGTCAGCGCTTGACAAAGATGGTGTGGAGCCTCAAAAACTACTAAGACATTTCCTACCCAACAATTTTAGGTAAAAAGAAATTATAATATTATCCAAGCCAAAAAAACATCAAATAAAATAGCAAAGAAAAATGAAATAATTATAAGAAAATAAATGTATAGAAATACCTGGCAAATTCAGTCATTCTCTTCCCCCTTCAAAAGAAATTTTGATATCATCTCTGCTATGATCAAAATATATAAATATTTGTATTTGGAGACGAATTTTTATCATATAATACCAAAATTTTATTCTTTTTTTTTTTTTTTTGTTTTTTGTTAGATTAATAATAATAAAACTATAGATTTAAAAATGTACATACCAATTTCTTAGGTTTTTTCATAATAGAAATAAATTCTTAGGTATTAATAAATAACAGTTTTAGATAATTAAATCACAATATTTAACAGAACTATGTTAATTTATTTAGTCTGTTATTAACAGTTACTCAGATTACTCCATAGGGAAGTTCTGAGAAAAAATATTATCAAAATCAAAAAGTAAAAATTATGATTAAAAAATTTTATTTATTTTTTTTTTTCGAGCACGCCAATCCTTACCAATGATATTTCGCTTGTGCCAAAAAGACCTGGAACATGGCAGAAAAGCAGCGCCTTGGTGTACCACTATTAGAGTTAAATTTTGCTCAGGAATGAACTCGTCAAATAATAGATAAATAAATATATTTGTTAGATATTATTGAAACAGAATCAAAGCGAGAAAGAATTCAACATTAGATCTGATCTGAATATAACAAATGAAGGAGATATTTCAAAGAAATTTTACTATATATTATAATAGAGAATAAAATAAACTTCATATGAACTAATAATATATTTCAAATATTTAAAGAATATATGGCCTCAGATGAAAAAAAATATATTTACAGGAAAGGTGGTCGAACATTAACAAAGCCTGACAAAGAACTATCAAAAACCATTTTACTTTCTCTTATCTATATACGCAATATATAGTATATGGATAGTATTTTCTTTTAATATAAAAGTAAAAAAATATCTAATGGTTTTTAAATACTATTAATTAATATTAAGAAAATAATTTGAAAATTGTAAATATTAATATAGTAAAAATGGAATGTTACAAAAATCAAAATAAATAAAAGATTAGAAATAAGTTCCTGAAATAAAATAAAGTAAATAAATTGCTCTTTAAATAGCTATATATTTGGCAAGTTAGAGTTTATTTATAATCAAATCACAATCTGTTTTTGGGGGAAAAAAATATATGGGGGATGATACCATTAGCAATAGAGTAAAAGCTCTTGTATTATATATCTATCCAGGCCGTTAAATTACAACAAAAGTGATAAAAATAGTAATTGATTCGAATACATATGGGCGAATAACGGTTATGTTTGAAATCTCTATAAAGATATCTAAATGTAAAATTATAAGGATCCAAAAAAGAAAATTATAGAGCCTTGAAGTTATATTTTCTAACAAAAATAAAATAAAAATTATTTTTCAACTTTAAGAACAATTGAATTTCCCCCTAATAAAACCATATTATCCACGTGACCTTCCCCCACCACCACCACCATCACCAAAAATATAACCACGTGACTTACGATAATGTTTGATGAGGAGCGGGAAATGTGCCGAACCAATTACTCGTAAAATCCTTCTTTTTCGTCGCCACTGCATTTTTTATATATTGATTATATAAATATTACTATTATATTTTTTTAAGATTTTTAATCACTTGTTATCACTGTCAAAATTTTGACATATTTTTTGATGTTATTATTGGCCATTTTATGTATGTTTGAGATGAGAGAGAATGGAATTAGGAGGGGGGAGAAATAGTCAGATGCATTTGGTGGTCATTGGGTCTGTCCGGTCTAAATGCCAAAATACGAATGCGGTTCGGGTGACAGGTTGCGAGGAGAGCCGATGCAAGTCGGCTTCTGGTTGGCATCGTTGTCGGATTGGGTTGGGGAAGACAAGAGGACAGACTCTGATTAAGCGCCTGCGCCATGCCCCGAGTGTTCCCGATCATTCCCTCCCCGAACAGGCCGCACCCTGGGCTCGAACTCAATACTCTCGCAATCTACTTACAATTCCAGTAACCTTTTATTTTTTTAAAAATTCCACAACGCTTTATTAAAATTGGAGATTCCAAAATTACTCTAATAAAAAAAAGATTGAGAAACCTACTAAACGATTCTTTGATAAATAATAATAAATGTAGTTTTCTAAAAAGGGAGGGTATTAGGGGCCAAGGTTGTTTGACTACTATTTTATGTTTTTAAATTACTTTTTCTCTTCATTTTGAATATAATTCAGCTATAAATATGAATAATAATTTTGAAAAAAATCAACCAATTATTGAAGATAGAATCTTTTATTAAGACTCGATCGATCTTAACAGTTCGTTTCATTCATAATTTTTTCAATTATTCTTAAAAATGTATAATAGGAAAGAGCTTCAATCTTTTTAAAGACTTATGAGACACAGAGAAAAGAATAAAAATTTTAGAGTGAGTTTGATAAACGACTTAAGTTAATACTATATATATATATATATAATAACTACAATTTTAAAAATTGTATTTATTATATAATTGAAAGAAATTCTCTTTCATTTATTTATGGGATTTATTATATTCTTTTATGTTTTTTTATGCATATGCTTTTTCCTTTATGTTTTATACAAAAATATGAGATTTTTTCCTAATTGAATATTCTTAATAAAATAGTAAAAATTAATGAAATAAAAATAATATAAAGAGATAGAAATTCATTTTAAAAATTAAAATAGAAACGATAAAAATAAGTTATAATAGTTCACCGGTTAATAATAGAAGTATTATAAGCTCTTGATTAAAATAATATGATTTATTGTTTCCATCTGGAAATTTTTTTCTTCACTGAGAGCTTAGTTAAACGAAATTGATTTTGAGAGTAAAGGGTAAAGGAAAAATCAAGTTGATTTTTTGAAGAAAATTAAATCTCTCAAAAATATAAATATAATAATGATTATATAAAGTGTTATTTAAGACAAAAACTGTCCAGAAGACGTACGATATTAGACCAACTATTATAGAGATTTAGATTCAATTTTTATAATTAAAATAATTTTTTCAATTTATATAATAAAATTTTTATAATATATAATATTTTAAATATAATCTGACAATAAAGACAATTTTAGCAAATTGGCAAAGCCACAGACACTAAGAGAACCAAATTTTATGGTAAGTAAATAAATAAGAAAAGTTTGATTTGTTTTTTCGCTGCAAAAATGTTATTTCATATGATAAATTGATATTGTGTCTATTAATACTTTCTAATTTCAAAAGAGAGAAAAGTAATAGTCAATTAAACTTATTCAAGTCATCATCAGGTTGGTGTTAAGAAACTTTATATTTCAAGTTTCTTTTTTAAACTTTTATATATAAAAAGTTTTTATTGATATATTAAAATATTATTAGGAAAAAAAAGCAAAATTATTTTTTTTTTACAAGACAGTCAGAAAATTTAAAAAAAGAAACATAATATTAATAAATAAAAAAATATTATTTTCAAAGAGAAAAAGTAAAAAATGATTTAAAAATAAAGGTATATATTTTTGTTTAGAATGTACTTTATTGATTGTGTCAGTATTTTCATTTCTCTGACCCATATCTCATCTTCATTACTCTCAGTGGCCAACTAAACAATTACAAATTCACGACTGGTTTCCCCTGAGGTCGGCTGTCGTCATTTAATTGAATGAAGTAGATAGATACTATAGCAGGTCATCTCCAGTGATTAGTCGATCGGTAAATCAATTAGACGAATGGCCAGAGCCATTCTGGTACAAACGATCAGAGTTGGGAGGAAAATAAACCATTCTAATCATTAGAAGTTATTAATGGTTTAGGTCAAAATATTGAGTTTTTACGCACTATTAAATACCAACAGATTATAGGACTAAATTAATTAATTTTATTTTGAGGATTAAAAGAAAATGCAGTAGCCTTATAATAAAAAAAGATCTTATTTCATCCTTATACGTTTCAGCAACAAATTGTGCCTTCTTCTTCTTTAGAAATCATTATGAGAAAAATTTGATCTGTTTAGCCATGAGTCTTTTATCTTGTTTAAGACAGACTACACTATAATGTTCTTTTAGAATTGTTTATTGTCTGTTGTAATTCATTAAATAAATTACCTATAGCAATGGCTGGTGTACCTGATTAGTCGATTAGGAGTTCTCGAAATAAAAAAAAATCAATGACGAAAGGTATACAATCTTGCAATAAAAGAAAAAAATATTTATCCCCATATGCCTTTGTTTTGTTATTAAAATTAAAATTCAAGATTTAGGTACATATGTTTTATTTTTTATAAAAGTAGAATTTAGTAAAATAGGCTATAAAGGAATTTGGAAGTCAAAAATGACTAGGAAGCTCCTTATGATAACGTTTAATAATATAGTAAATAAAAGTAGTTTCTTTCATTCAATTGTTCTAAGAACGAATTATTAATTATTGTTGGGAAGAGGGGAATCTTGAATTTTGTGAGCAGACAATGGAGTAGTTAGAGTGGAATAAATTAAAAATTAGCAAAATTTTTTGGCACTTTTACCTAATAAAAATTTGGAAAAATTGAATCTATTAGCATTTTTGACATTTTACCCCCCACCCCACCCTTACCCTCACTAAAAATATCAAGACACTTCCCTTTAGAAATGTCGGTATAATATAAAGAAGATGAATGAAAAATAGACTGCTTTTTTTCTTTTTAAATTTATAAATAAAAAGCCCGACACCTGTTCTGATAGAGAAGATAATAAAGGAAAAAAAATTATAAAAGAATAATAAATTTCAAGAGATAATAAATAAGCAAGGGAGAAAATTGTTGATTTAATATTTAATAAGAGTTAATTTGATTGCTTTTGACATAATGTCAAAGTCGATAGATAGATAGAGAGGCAAAATTTTAGAAATATAATTGACAATTTATTTCAGGACCTTAGCTTTGTCAAGTGTATGGGTGTCCTCGAGATTCATCTTTGGGCCCTGGGCCAAAAAAGCCCCCTCCCCTCTAAAGAGATTGGGCAGGGGGGCGAAACGAGTGTTAATTTTATAGTCTAGTCACATGCTTGCCTGCTATTTTATGACGTCATTCCAACCGATAAATGTTCACCAAAGTCAAAGATGTTTCAGTTAAAAGACAATGACTGTCGTCATTTTAATTAGTCCTACAAAATTTTCCACTTAAGATCGCTAATTAAATAAGAATAATTATTTGTGATGAGAAACTAAAAAATAAAATTAAGTTAAATTTTATTAATGGATTCCATATTAATGGAGCAATCTGTTTTACAAATATAAATTTATTAAAAGAGTGTGTAATGAAAAAATAGGCTAGAAACCACTAACAATAAAAAAAGTTTAGAAATTTCCAAAAGAAATCAAATTGCCTTCTGGATATGAAGAAAATAAGAGAAAACAACTAACAATTCTTCGATTATTATATAATACTTGCAAACTTTAGGTAGGTATAAAAAGGTACACCACCGCCTTTATTTTTTAGTCTTTTCGGCATATAGACTTGAAATG
Source organism: Anisolabis maritima (assembly GCA_010014785.2). NCBI lineage: Eukaryota > Metazoa > Arthropoda > Insecta > Dermaptera > Anisolabididae > Anisolabis > Anisolabis maritima. The sequence continues at coordinate 42,929 of JAAAKE020120461.1, read as the reverse complement.
ATACAAATTTATTTTAGTTATAATACATATAATCCAGGCATATTTATTGGTATCTAATTGATTTAAATAAATTTCCTTCGGACTAGCTGGGATCCGAAACCACACCCCTAAGGTTATCAATATTAACAATGACAATATCTTTAACCTCTCGGTCACGGAGGAGGGGGGCGCCACCACTGTCTTAAGTCTTTAAACAATTAGATTAATTTTCTCAATTTGATATAACTGCAATATTTGAGAGAAGCCTGGGCAAAGCTGTTGCTATACTAACTACTTCCAAATTTTCACAAAAACATTTCGACTACTCACTTCCATTGCAGTGGAACAGTACTGATTACTACTTATATTAAATAAAGTAGAGTAATCATTCAAAAATAAATGAAATTTTCTTCCCTCGACATTATTTCAATCCGAAGTGATTGTTTTTTCTTTGAAAATTAGTCGACTGTCAATTAAAAAAAACTTGAAAATCTTAATTTCATATCATCAATAATAATATGATAATAGAGTGATTTTTAAGTGTTTATTTTGTAGATATATTTTTTTTGTAATTAATTTTTTATAATGTATAATTTTAATTTTGTTGATAGTAATTATATATTTATAAGTATATATCAAGTATATATTCTTTATAAAATATTTTTGGAAATATGTTTTTATATATTGTAATTTTTGTTTGTATGTATTGTAAAAATTGTAAATATATATTGTAATATGTAGGATATATAAATATTGTGCCTGGCTGAGTGAATGGCTAACCCAACAGCCGAAAAATAAATTTAAAAAAAAAAAAAGCTTGAAAAAATTTTTTTTAATTGAAGTAACCAAAATTTTATGAAAAAAATATATATCAGACAACAATATCATAGAGAATAAGATGAGACTAATAGAAAGAATATCCAAGAAAAAAAATTATTTTCATTCATAATTTTTCTTATGTTAAATTATTAATATATTTTGTAAGGTTCAACTAATAAAACGTTTTTTTATTTTTTCAATTCAATATTTTTTTTCTTCGCTCAATAAAGAGTCAATTGTTAGGGGATGAAAATGAACGGCCAGGATGCTGCTGGGTCCATTCTCAGGAACATCTGTTCTCCCCATTCATTGGTCAAATAACAGTTCAGCGAGTTTCATTGGATGTTTTTTTAAAAAAAAAATCTTTTAAAGAAAGAACAAGAAATATAAAATGGAAAAACCCTTTAGAAGGAAAAAATACTTTAAAGGAGTGGAATTTCCAATAACTTCTGCTTTTATTATTCGGGAAATTAATTTTTTTATACAGATATCCAAAATTAAGATTTCTCCCCAACATATACCATTTTTTTATTAAATATAAATATTTTAGTTTAGTATAGTTTATTTTATTTTATACCAGTTTATTAAAATAAAAATTATATGTTATCTTAATAAAAAAACTAAAAACTACCCTTGATATATTAAATGATTTCAATAAAAATTAATTTAGAAAAATATAAAGGAGATAAAAGGAGGATGTAAAATGGCATGTGATGTTACTCATTCAGCGTCTCTTGTATTGTAATAAGCTTGGTTAGGGGAAGGCGTCAACAGTCAGAGAGAGAGGGCGTTTTAATTATTTCGCTAGCTACTAGGGGCATTATTGAGAGATAGATTAAAAGATTCAGAGGTATAATTTCCCTCCCTCTATGTTTAGGGAAATTGCAAAAGTGGAAGAGAAGTGGAGTGACATGGTGGAGAGAGGGGTGATGTGTTCTTTTCTTCTTTAGCTCTCTCTCTCCCTTAATATTACATAAAAGTTTAATAATAGATTGAAAATGTGTATATCAGTGCGAGGAAACCATTCAAAGTTGTTGAACATTTGATAATATAAAAGATCTTTATAATTTCTAGGAATACGTCATGTCATATAAGGCTCAAAAAATTGACAGAAATAAGTGGTCCACAATAAGTTTTTATATTCGGAGAGCGACAAAATAAAATTTTTTTGTTCGCCAGTGGCATTAAAAAGAAATATAAGTTGGTTTTAATTTGATTCATCTTATCTAATCTATATAGAGAATATATCAAATTTTTAAAATATTATAAGTTTGAATTTACTGTCATTTTGTTAGGTTATTCTTCATAAGTAAATTAATTTAAGTTTAAGGAAGATAGGATAGAGTGTTGTGAAGGCGTCAGGTGATAAACAATACACTCTTTCAGGCGATCGATTTCGCTTTATTTAAAGCATCATCGGGCCTTTCGTTCATAAGTAAATATCAAACACAAACTTTTCTTTGTCTCCATATGAAGATAAAGAAAAGTGGCATGGATTTGTTCTTTTTTATATTTACTTATCAAAGTAATGCTTTAAATAAACCGAAATCGATCGCCTGAAAGAGTATATTATTTATCAACAGACGCCTTCACAATACTCTCCTACCCTCTTTGAATATTCAAATGTCATCTTGGTGTGATATATTTTACATAATTTAAGTTTAACTTAACAATTAGAATTCATAATTTTTAATAACCCAATTGAATTATCGGTTATCAATTTAATTAGGAAAATCGCATGAAGGGCCTAATAATATTCACACTTGAAAATATTTTTCTTATTATTTAATCCCTTGATGTAATTAGTATATACGTGTTATTCGATTTAACAAAGTTTATAAAAGAGTCGCCAGAATTCGGGGTTAAGATAGAAAAAATTCAGTCAATTTTAGTTTCCCTAAAAAAAATTTAAAAAATTTAGAAATAGCCAATAATTTGACCTCTTCTTCGCCAATTTTTTAAAATAACACTTTAGGTCCCACTAATGGCACACACCATTCCCTGCCGGTTTCGGGTTCTCTAACCCATTCCCGGTCACCCTCCCCAGTCCCCCATGATTTTCCCCTTCAATGAATGAAAATGATGATCAATAATCTTATCACCATTAATTAGGCATTCGTTATCCAAATATGGACTAATTTCATCAAAGACGACTGGTTATGCGACTTGGGCTTAGGCATATTCATGGCTGGGAAGTCCGTCCACTCCCCCCCCCCTCCTCCCCGTCAAAATAAAGTATCTTTTTCCTTAATAAGAAGATAATTTCCGCTTTGCTCGGAAAAAAAATTTAAAAATATTTATAGATATATAAATAATTAAAGGTGTCGTCGAGAAAAATTTTTAGAAAAAAAGCAGAATCGTACAAATTTTTTTAGAAAAAAAAAAAACTAACAAATTTGTTTATTTTTTTGAAAATCGATTAACCCTTTAATTTTGTTCCGATAATTGGTTATATTAGAAACTCCAAATTGTCAGTTCTTCGGAGAAGAAGTTTTGCTTAATAAATCTCCTAAAGTTAAAAAAATAAAAATAAACTTACATTATTAAAAAAAAAAAAATGAAACAAAATAGGAAATATTAATAGCTGCCGCTTATTTTCTCACTCTTTCTCATTATTTTTTAGTCTTGTTAAAATGTATTGACTTATTTAAAATTTATGTCAAGGTTAAAAAAGGTTAATGTTATGGAAATGAGAATGATTTCTTTTTAAGTCTTCATGGATATATAATAAAGATGTAATTCTAAATTAATTTATGAACTTCCGTAGAAAATTTAATTTCAACTAAGAAAAAAAAAAAAAAAATCAAGAGGCATAAAAAAATATCCCGCAGAGGAATCAACAAAAAGAATATTAATGAATGAAACTTTGAAAGGTGATGAAAGAAAAGCGTTTGTTTGCGAGTGATTGAGAATCTGAAAATGATGCATGGGAGCCTAATTCGGATCTGGAGTCTAATTCGGTCCCCGTCTAAACCCTGGGCTTTTTACGGGATCCTGTCTGCTGCTCTGCACGTGGCATCATTAGGGAACATCATTATCCTGCGACCTTTGTAGCCAAGGCTTCAGGGTGCCTTTTGTTAGAGTATAATCCGTTTTCAGCAGACATTATGTTTCGGAAGCGAACGTTTAAAAAAGAGAATAAAAATTGAAGAAAAAATAGAATGGAATATTTTATTAAGTGAAAATAGAAATAAAGATAAGATATAATATAAATAAAAGTTTGAACGAGTGCTAATAAAAGTCTGAAGAAGCATACCCCGGATCTCAATTTTTTATAAAAAATAATTTTCAAATTTTGAAATATAAAATTTTTAATAGTATAAGTGTATATAGTTTATAGAGTGAGTGGTCGTGTACGATCAATATTATATCTGATTCAAATGTCTACGTCTCGAAAATATTAATATAATTTTCGTTTATATTACATCTACTTATGACAATTTTCGATTAATGGAAAAAGAACGTTTTCATCTTTTCGGTATCTTAAACAATTGGGCTAAATCGACAAATTGAATAACGGTAATCCGTTATTTATTTAAATTAATGGTACATAATACAATTTATCGCTTAGAACGGGAAGCGACTACTTAGATCATGAAGTGTGACCTCTACATCTTCATTAAGAGACAAGGCTAGTACTTTATTTGAAGATTTTTTTCAAGTTTTTTTCTGAGGTCATTTAGGCCCCGGCCATATTTATTTAAATTAATTGGTAGACAATATATTTAAATAAATTTTTGTCACTTAGGATGGGAAGCGACTGACCTTTGGTATGTGAAGTCAGACCTCTAACTCTGCACAAAGGACAGAGAAATAATATCTAAATATAAAATTGTTATATATACGTTATTTTGCACGACTTCTGTTTGAAAATTTTTCCAAATCTTTTAGTCCTTACGAGATATAGCTGTTTATGTAAAATTTGGTAATGAGTTTGAAACAACAAAATCAGAAATCAGTAAAGTGATTTTGTTTCTTCTAACTATTTATTTATCCTAAAATTTGTTTATTTATTTTTATTTCTCCTTTAATTCCTATTAAAATATTATTACTTGCTAAATGATTGATCGAGGGTTCTCATGGGTTCGATTAAGGTCTTACCTCGCCATTTCTGCTTTTCATCAAAATAACCTGAGATTATTATGTAAAAATAACACATTTCTTTAGAAAATGGAAGCCCTAACTTCAACTAAATCTATATCTTCCTACTCAATCAATCATTTAGAAAATACTATTTATCTAAATATAATTATGAATTACTGGTAATGTTTTAAATATAGGGCCTTAATTCAAATGATAAAATAATATTATGTTAGATAATTACCATAGTTGATAGCAAATCTTTATGTTCTTTATATTAATATCAATGAAAAAATATTTTTGAATTTGATTTCTCTAAATAACCGGCTAGTCAATCAAAGTATTAATTAAAAGCATTAAAAAGAAGTATATTTCGTTAGGGGAAATATAACAAAAATTGAAATTGGAATGTTAGAAGAGATATAGTAATTCTTACGGGTCATTTAAAAGCAGATGGGGCCAAAAATATTGTTTTCCACCCTATTAGGTTTTAAGAATGACTTCATGTAAGGGTTTCTCTCTCTCTGTATCTTACATGCCCTAAATATCGACTCGCTTTTGAAAAATATTATAAATTTCACTTCCATGCATGTAATAAAAGTTATTATTATTAAAATAGAATTTGAAATTAAATAATTATTAAATAATTTATATATTCAGTCAGTATGAAATTTGAGTCACTTGAAAATTGAACGATATTCTAGGATTTATATTTCATATTTCAAAGATCAACTTTTCTACAGAAAAAAGACACTTTACTGTCATTTTATGATGAATTCCTGGCGTCATTCAGGTTTTTTTTAATGGATAAGAAGAGACAATAATAGAGATCTTTCAAAGGGAGAACCTTTACAATTAGACATAAGTTAGGGTAATTCATTAAGTAAAAAAAAAATTTTTCCAGACCTAACGCAATCAATTCCTCGCATCTGAATTAGTAAATACACCGAATTTCGTCAAAATCGTTAGAGCCGTTTTCCAGAAAAATTTACATACATTCAAATATAGTTATATAGATATATACAAGATTAGCTCGTATAATAATACTAGATATGTTGTCATGTTAAATGGAAATTGGTAAATTTCAATAAACATCATTTTATTTTGTAATAAACATTCTCCTTTTAATAAAACAACGTATCATAAAAGGGATAAAATTATGTCCATATATAACATTCACTGTAGTAGAATATATATCAAAAGTTGATCAAAGTGAAATATTTACAATAGCTAAAGTGATTAGCTATATAGTGGCCGGATTTATTTATTTTTTGTGTTAGCATATTAGTGGAGCTTACCTAATATTGTTTTAAAGCTGGGCTAGTCAAAGTTTGATATATACCTGAAACAAAAGAAAAGTAAAACATTAAATATAAGTTATAAATTAATTAAGCAAATGATAAAATGTAGTAATTTCTTTTGATAAAGAGCAAGAAGCCTATTCTTTGAAATAAATAATGGTGTGACTAAACGCACATCACACAACTTTCTCTTACCTAAAGATAAGGAAAGCTTTTACTTCCTATATATTTCATATATATTTCATATATAGGTAACGGAAAGTAAAAAGTACACTAAATATATATATAGTAGTGGTTGAGATACGTGTTTAATTCTTACCATGACCGAACTCATAAATCAAAATGCTCGTACTCAAATAAATTTTCCCCATTGAAATTAATTGGAATGACATTAATTGGTACAAGCCCACAAAAGATCACTCCAATTTATAATGAACAAATATTGTTTATATAAAAAAAAAATGAAACCAAATACATACATAAATGCAAAAGAGAATCAAAAGAAATAAACAGATGTAAGCGGAGCCGATTAGCATGAGGTATTTATTTTTTCTTTCATTTCGCTTAATTTTCTTCATAATATATTAAAATTTTGGAAAAATTTTTTTAGTTAATAAGGGAAAAAATAAAAGAAATCCAACATTTTTATATTTCCAACTTAAGCGTCTTTATATTACTGGTTTTCTCGGAAGTCGTTTCGGCTGCAACTGCACGCCTTCCTTCCTCAGCTCAAAACGCTTTTCAAAGACTTGTCTAATTTAGATTCAAAAATTAGCATCATTGTAATACATCTTTTTGGATATCTGGTAGTTTCTTCTCCAATCCACCCCTGATGAGAATATCTCTCACCTCTCTAACTCTCTGACTCAGAAAGTTCCTCTTGTATGAGCGAGAGACATTCTCGTCAGGGGTGGATTGGAGTTGGAAGAAACTACCAGAAATCCAAAAAGATGTATTACAATGATGCTAATTTTTGAATCTAAATTAGACAAGTCTTGGCCTCCCATTTAGAATGTTTCTGAAATAGCGCCGCTGCACGACTAGTTGCAACTTTGTTTGGGTTTTTTTTTTTCACCGAAGCAGGCTTGTATCTCAAAAAATCGTATGTTGCGGCAGTCGTATCTCAAGGTACCACTGTACATATATTGTTTTATCTTTGGCAAAATTCACCAATTCCAATGAAGAAATATATTATTACTAGAAAATTCTACGAGGAAGTAACGGAATTGTTTACAAATGGACATATAGGAAGTGAAATAATAAAAATGCAGGAAAACAATTTTTTTTTACTATTTTTTATAATTATAAAATAAATAAATTTTATTAGCAACTTTATTATCTATGAATGTAATTTTTATTATGTAAATGAGAAATAAAGTTTTCCTTATTAGAGAAACTAAGTGAATTCGCAATGTTGTCTTTTGAGAATTGCCTTTCATCTTAAAATAAGAAAAAAAAAAAAAATATCGCAAATCTTTTTCTGTTTAGAAATAAATTTTTTTAAATCTTTAAAGAAAAATTTTAAATATTGATTGTTTTTTTCTCTTCTAGAATTTATTTTTAAGTCTGAAGTCATTTAGACTTCGTGCATATTCATTTTAATTAATTGGAGGCTACTATAATTCATATACATTTTATCGTCCTGGACACTAAGCGAACCCTTTTTATTAGAACTTCCAATGGACAGGTTATCTTTTAAAATTAAAAATTTCGCAAATAATATTTCTCCAATCAAATGATTTAAAAAAATTTATATTAATATTTACAAATCTTTAGTAGATTAAAGTGTTTATGTTCACTAAGTCTAGGTCAATTCAAGTCGCAAAAGTCGCAAAAAAAGAGAGCAATGTTTATCCTAGCTTAGATAAAAAAATTTGAAATTGAACTGAAATCAAAATATTTATTATATAAGAATTAAAAATAATTATTAATTAATTAATTCCCTCAAAATAATTGAATTTTTACTTCTATTTGAAACTTGGTTTTATATTTTTGATATCAGTTCTATTGATATTTAATATCTAGGTATATGAAATAAAAAATAACCAGAGAAACCCCCCTTCGAGGCCGAGAGATTAAAGATATTGACATTGTCAGTATTGATAACCTTGGAAACCAAGGTCTGTGGGTTCGAATCCCAGGCAATTCGATTATTTAAATCCATACAACAAATAAATTGATGAAAATAAATATGCCTGGATAAATAATTATAATATGTATCATTTAAAAATGTATATGGTCTTAGATTTCGAAGAAAAAAAAAATCAGAGAAAATTCCATGAAAGGAAAAAATATTCCTTTCTTTAAAAAAAGGAGGCAGAGTGCTTTAGGAGGAAAGGATATCGGTATATTTAGTAGACAGTCAAAGAGCAAAACTAAAAAAAAAAATAGTAGATAAAATTTTGAGTCAACCGATTAGATAAATAGTAAATTTTTTTAAATAAAGCCATTACTAAAAAATTTAGCTATGTGGCCAATAACTCAAAAAGGTTTTATATCACTGCAATGTAAAGGATACTTCGTCTCAGACGAGGGGTTTTCACTAAATGATTTAATTCATTTATATGATAAATAAAAAAATCTAGATGGATAACGAACAAATTTATATTATAAATGATTGTTTATGTTTAAATGGATATTTACATAATAATTATCCTTTTTTTTTTAAATGAATGTATGGCAATGATTTCCAAATCGATGACCGGTGTCGGTTTGCAGAATATAGTAAAAAGCAATAAAATAACTAATTTTTTGGAAATTTTACTGAAATTATTCAATGTAAAAGTTTATTTATTATTATATAATGTAATTTATTTTACGAAATTCTTTAATTTTTAACTTTACCGATCAGCAAAAAAAGTTAAGATAGAAACAGCTATTGCTGGTTTATTAGAGCCTATATCTATTATTCTCAGTTATTATTTTATTTAAAGAAAAAATTTAGTTATATTATTGTGTTAATTATTAGAAAAAAAAAAAAGAAATTTTTCAAAGTCTCTGAAAGGACGGATTCCACCTCGTTGTGTCCTCAAGACCAAGTGTGAACGGGCAGCCACTGAGCTAAATTTATTCAGAAGGCCAGAATTAAAATAAAAAAAAATCTGCTATTTTTATCGAATACATTCACAAAGGTATGGTCAGAGAGGTGGGGGATGAGAAAAAGGTTGCTACTATCTCAGATTCATTCAATTTGTGAGAAAATCACATTTCGGTCCAAAGATCAAGAGTCAAATCTCTCATTCAAGTTTATAAATATCAAAGGAATTCCCTTTCCATCTGTTTATCTAATTAAAATTTATTGTGGTGGGACTACACATATCACAACAATTTTCTTAAATTTCTGTAATATTTTTTATGTTAATAATAAAAGGAATGAAATCTGAGAGTCAATAAGAGAAAAGTAAGCCAATGAATTATTTCATATAAAATTGATCTTTTTATAAGTTTTAACTCTATACAAGGCAGTAATAAACAAAGCTATCTTTTGACAACAATGGACTGATCAATTGCTTCGTCGAATTCATATAATAATTTGTAAGTAAAGTAAAGATTTTTTTTAAGGATGTGTCTGAAAACCGGGCTAAGGATTAATTACTGTTCTTTATGTAAGATTATGAATATTAATAACTGTATTTAGCGTGGTGAAGGTGAAGAGAAAATAGGTAACTGAAAATCTCTTGAGATGTTTCCAATAAAAATTTATCCATTTTCAGTCGAAGCTTCTAATAGGAGTTAAGTCTATAGGTTTATACATAATCTTAAAATATTTATGATTGTTAAAGATGAATATAGTGATATATAATTTTCAAATGTATCTTTTTTTAGAACAAACAACTGATTTTATAAAAATTTCACAAAATTATAAATCAATATATTATAATAAGAATACAGTCATGATTATGTATATACCTATAGAATTCCCATAAGAAACTTCAACTGAAGATCTAATAAAATTTTATTCGAAACGTCTCGTCTTTTAAGTGAGAGACTTTTGGTTGGCTGCGCCTATTTTCTCTTTATATCAAATTATAGGACCATCAATAGAACCCAAAACATCAATGGATTAGAAAGAGAGTGAGTGCCCTTATTGTCTTCCTCTAACTCTCCATGTACTTTTCTCCTCTATGAATCTTGAATTTGAAAAAAATATTTATTTTGAATTCTAAGAAAAATTTTTTTTATTTTTTGGCAGAGTGTTACAAACTCTAAGCTAGTATTTTAATAAAAAGATTCTCTTGTTCAATTTTCTCAAGTAATTTACTTTTTTTTTTTTTTTTTCATTTAACAATTTCATTGTGGTTTTATCAAAAGTTTCTTTTTTTTATTCTCTTTTTCTTTATATTCTTTGAGAAGAATGACTGGAGACCAAGAGTGAAAAATTGAAATGCACTTTACTTGCATGATGACATTAGGAAAAGATGTCACGAACCGGCCATTTATTTATTTATGTTTGTTTTATTTCACTTTTAGCTTTGTTGGCTCAAGGAAAAGAAATTTTTAAAAATATTCATATTTGTTGTCATATTTATAAAAAAAATTTTGCAAGCCATTTTTCAATTAAATTTCAATTAGAAATCAGTGAAGTGAGATTTTTAATTTGTTTTCTAATAAAAAGACTGGAATTAATGAGTATATTCATTTTTTTAATATAAACAATAATTAGGAAAATCAAAGGAGTATTTTTTTTTTTACAAAAATGAGGTAGGTAATAAAAATAAATATAATTAGAGAAAACGAGAACAATTTTCAAGAAAACATTCAATTTAATATTTCAAAAGACCCCTTTATATATCTTCAAAATTATTGTATTAATTCTTTCTAAAAAAAATCAAAAAATTCCCCTCCTTTCTATTTTTATCTATAGAGTGTGAATTATCATAAAATAAATATTGAGAAAAAATATTTAATTTATTCAAAAAAATTTTGATTATTTTTTCTTAGAGAATAGGTTGTGAAAAAAATTGATATATGTTCATAAAAAAAAATTATATCATAAATTAAATAGAGAAGAAAAAAGAGATAAAATTTTTTAACCAAATATGATTAAAAACTAAACTATGAATTATTCTTTTCACATCAATTAATCAACATTTAAAAATATATTTTTAATTATTCATAATTATTATATTATTTATTATTTTTTTAAATTGTATTATATTTTTATATTTAAGTTACAAGTTTATAAAGTGTTTAGTGTATTTTTAAAAGATATACCCCAATGAGTGACAGCTAAACGGGGTAAATAAATTTTTTTTAAAATTATTCTTAAAATTTTAAATAATGGAAAATTTGAGAAATTATTGAAGAAAGCAAGTTTTATAGGGATAATAAATTGACGATTTAACCGACGGCTATTTAGAATTTAGAATATTAAAAAGAATAGAAGCGAGGACGTTTGAGAGAGATAACTATGATTGCTGTTTTATAGAAAACAAAGTATATTTATAATTAGACCAAAACAACGATTTATTTATTTGTTTGGGGATCAATACGCTCCCACTAATCCGATTTAAACAGATTAACAAGATTATAATAAAGATACAGAATATTATTATCATAATAATGTTTCTAATAAAAAAATAAATTAATCAAAATTCAATTACAATATGAGTTTTTTTTATTTAGTTGGATCCAACTACCGGGATTATTTATTCCTAATTTTTATTTTTATTTATTTCATACATAAAGATTCCTCACATTCAGTCAACTTTTTCGCCTATTAATTTGTTCCTTATCTCTAACTCTCCTCAATTTTTATTTTTATATCGCAAACTAATCTCTCTCTATTTCCATCCGGAACCTTTCATTCAAATTTTATTTACCATTTCTAAATTCGCTCGTCCAGTTTTTTTTTTTTTTTTATTTTACTTTTTGTTGAATTTTTTATAAATTTTTTCCCATTGCTAATTTTTTTTTTTTTAATGAAAATCAACGTTTAGCAACTATTTGAAAAATTATAAGATAATGAGGTCGAAAGAAAAAATTGGATCCATTTATTATTATCATAAGCTATTCGATCCTAATAATAGTATAAAATAATTGGTATATTTAATAATTTTACTTGAAACAAGGGAAGAAACAAGGAAGCAAGTCTCCGGAAAAAAAGAGATTTCTAAAAAATTAAAACATGCTTGTTTAAAAAAGTTGCAAATAAAAAAGATATTAAAATTTCAAAAAAAAAATTTAAATTTACCAAAAAGAAAAATATTCTAATATTCAATAATAATAATTCTCCCTCCTCCAAAACAAAATCCATTAAACAATAACAGAATGGAATAAATAATAAAAACAATATTATTTGAAAACTATATTATGAATCAATTCAGAGTGGGGCTCAGCCTAATATCTGACCATATCGAAAGGAGGCAGAGTCCTGGATGATCCTAATATCTGATTTATAATTGTTAACGTAATTTTGATTTTGAGTTATTAGAAATGCGATCCCGATTGATATCTATTATTTTAATTATTATTAAAGTTTCGCGATCCCATTATATTATATGATATTTTAAGTCCCTTTTGTGATATTAAGGGAAATATAATCCCTTTTTAAATGGATGAATGGAGATGAGTCTAAGAGTATGAGTAATGCATGTCTCTTGGAAAAAATTAAGTAAATACAAAAAAAATGTTTTTGATGCTACTGATTGAATGAATAGAATCGATGGCCACCAGGAGAATATAAATAGAAACCTGATAAAAAAAAAAAAAAGAAACCAGGAGAAAAGAGTGAGGGAAAAAGATTGGACAAGGCCTTGGAAACCAAAGCTTGGGAGATAAACCAAGTAGTAGAGGGATCAATACAGATATTTATGGCTCTAAAGACCGGATAAAACTAGGATCGATATTAAAAAAGAAATTTTATATCTTATAATGTTAAGCTTAAAATGCGAACATTAGTAAAATTATCTTCGAATTAATTAAATAGAGAAAACGAAAAATATTGGTGTATGTGAAATTTTTAAGTAATTTAATTTGGATCACAATACGGCAATTCCTCTTATATTTTATTTAAAAATTTTTTACAGTAAAAAAAAAAAAAAAATATTTGAAATAAAGTCCCATTTAAAATAGGCATATAAATTAATTTTGTCAGAAATGTAAACATCACACAGATATAGAGTCTGCCCTAATGAACCCTATACTCTATTTAATTATACTTCAGTATTGAGCATGCGTAAGATTGGAGAGGGGGCGGAGGGCTGATCAATCAGAACGCGTTTTGGGCAAAGTCGTTACTATGGTAACCACCCATGTTGCCAGATTTTCATGAATGCTGCAATCGTCCGCCCTCGACCTAGAGAGTACTGAAGTTTTATTAAATAGGGTATAAATAAACCCAAATATTTACGCTTATATTTTTATATGCGCAGAGAGATTATCTTTGACCTTTTCGGGTTAATATATATTCATGCGCAAAATCATGAACTAGATGTTGGCATATTAACAAATGTTAGCTAGCTCTGAGAATCAGCTAAAGATTTAAATTTTGAGAGAGATGAGATTTGAATGGTTAGCTTTTTGTTCAGGTTCAGTGGTATAGCCATATGGGGTCGTTTGTCTAAATAATTCACAAAAATCATAATAATCAATTTTCCTCTAAACCTTTGTATAGAGTTTTATTTTTAAAAAAATAATTCATTCAAACTATATTAAATCATTAATAGGTTTAAATTTTCCATGGAGTAGATCAAAACATAGTGGCCGACGCCTTTTAGCCAGACTGAATATAGAGGATAATGAATACACTTTGTATTAATTTTCTAAACATTCTAATTAAACAGATGAATATTTAGTGAAAAATTGAATAGCAAGTTAAATTATTGAATTATATATATTAAACAATTAACAGTATTATCTATATAATATTATAATCCGAAAATGTTTGCCCTGATTGACTGTTGATTAGCTATTGAGTAACTTGATGAGATTGCAATCATATGCTGCAAGCAGAGTTTAACATTTATTTCTAAAAGTGAGGTTAGGCATAATTAGATGAACCGTTAACCAATCATAAATATTTAAATAAAATGGTATCCAATAAAATTTAATCGATTTGACTACACAAACCGAATCATCCTCTCACTTTTAAGACTCTAACAATGTCAACACTTTTAACCTTTTGGTTGTAGGACGGACTATCTCTTTTAATTAAATTTAATAATAATGGAGTGAAATGATTCAGTAATAAGGTAAGATAAGATCTTTACTGAACCAGAAATGCATTCAGTATGTTTATAAATATCAATCGATAATTAAAAATATGTAAATAATTCTCTAAATGCATAAAGTTACTATAATAATTAGACGATTGATTATGATTGATATGAAAACAAATATTGTGAAAAGCTCTTCGAGACGAAAATGAATGTTACGAAATGCACTTGATGCATATAATAGACTACAAATTAATTAAGTGTTTATCAAATGAAGCTTGAGCTCATATTTGGAATGCATGTGACTGTTTAGGTGTTTGTTAAAGTGCTTGTAGATGAATATGAATATTTAGAGAACGTTTAAGTACACATGAACCATCTACTACTAAAATTATTTTCTTAACAGAAAATTTTCAAAATTTTTCTCGCATTTGTCCGCATTAATTATATTTACTATTTAATATTACACGTGTAGTCAAGGACAAAAATAGAAACAATTTTAATTATGTATATTTAAAAAACAGTATAAATTCTGGACAAAGTCCAACTGTCGCGTCAAAATTTTTGAAAGTTAATGTTTATGTATTCGATTTAAATATATAGGTATCTTGTAAATTATATTTGATTTATTGTTAATTCAATGAATGCTTCTTTATTAATGATATTGACTACGACGGCCATTTATCGAGCATATCATGAGAAAAAACAGAAAAAAACCTTTCAGGTGCCATATCCGATTGTCGGAAGTGGACCAAGTCTTTGATATTGATATAATGTATCTATACCATATTTTACAAGTCTCCATCAAATAATATTTGAGTTATCCCGATTTTTAAAATATGCTTCAGGTAAAGTTTCCATCTGTGGGAAGTAGCTCAAAAGTTGATAGAGATATATGATTTTGCTGTAATGCACCTAAGTAAAATTTAGTTGATCTACATTAAAGAGTGTTTGAGTTATCGTGTAAACGAACACACACAGGCATAATTCAAAAAATGGTATTTTCGGACTCAGGGAGGTACAAATGTCAAGAACAATCAAAATCTCGAAATCTAATTTTTGGACGATTACAGTACTTTTCCTATACTTCGTTTACGAGAAAATAAAAAATCAAACGAGACCCATTTTTTTGACTCAGGGGACCTCAAAATGTGTATTTCTGTTGAAATTTTGACATCGATTTTTTTTTTGCAAGAATTTCTTATTATATATTTCACATATAAATAAGAGAAAGTAAAAATTGGAAGAGATATGAAATACACCGCATCCACTGAATTTTTTTTTCGACATCGGAGGCTAATTAGAAATTATACAATAAATATGTATATAAATATAACGAAAAAAAAAAATTATCCCATTATATTTATTTAAATTAATTAATAAATTATTTTCGTAAATACCTATAATAAATAATATAGTAAATAGTCCTTAGAACTGGAAACAAATTATTCAGTAACCCTTAGACTCGAAAAATTTTTCTGAGTATGCATGAAACACGCCATCTATAGATGTCATCGAAAACAAAAAATCCGAATTATCAATTAAAATAAAAGATAAAAAAGTTTTTTTCAAGTCTTTCGGCATCGGGCGTCATTTAGACTTCGTTCTTATTTATTTATATTAATTGGTAGCCAAAATAATATAAATAAATTTTCGTCGCTCAGGACGAGAAACGGATCAGTGATCGTTGTTTCGGAAGGCGAAATCTCACTGCACCAAGGGACAGGACAAAAAATTAATTAATTAATTTGTTGAGAAATATTAGTAATAATATAATATTAACTCATCTTAATTTTGTAATATGTATAAATATAACTTGAAAAAATTAAATAAGTTATATGTAAATTTCGGAAGGGAGGAAGAAGCATGTGGGATAACGTCAATAGCGAAATAACGAAAGAGATGATGGAGCTGACAAAAAAAATTCAATTTTGATAAAAATGAAAATGTAAATATATCCAAAGTAGAATTTTCTGACTATTAAATGGCAATTTACATATACAAAATGTATTACAAGATTGAAAAATAGTGACATAAATAATTAAAGCCTGTTAATATCTAAATACCAAGATATAAAATTCATTTATCTTCCGATTGTAAAATGTTTGTATGTTTCCTTAAAAATTTTATTTTCATTTGTAAACATATTGTGATTAAATACAAATATAAAGACTCAGTTAATTTATTCCTTTCTTTATTTATATGATTTCTCTTTGTAATGTTTCTAATTAGAATTTAATTACATTTTCGGTTATATCATAATTCCAATTGAATTTTCTTAGTGATTAACTTAACAAAATATTAATAATATGAAAATGGGTTCATTTAAATGCATTGTATGTAATTTAGCCATTTATTATTATACTTAGTAAATTGTATCTTGTTAAAAATATAAAGAAAATTAAGATAATAAGAATGCTTCACTTACCAATCAGATATCTTTGGTTCGATTCCTAACTTAATAAAAAATTTTTAGAAATAATTGTGTATTCAATTTAAGAAACTTTTTAATTTTAATTACATTTTCATGAAAGATGGGAGAATTAAATAAATTTCAATTGGGGTACTAGGATACATGCGGAAAAACTAAATAATAAATTGAGATGGGAAGAAGAGATTACTAGTTGCCAAAAATACTTTGGTTGATCGAAAAAGATGAGGACATATTAAAAGGTAATAATTTATTACTTAAATCAACAGTTGTTGGCTTTTTTTTAATAACATGTGTATGCACTTTAGACGAAAATTTTGAATTTCAAAATTTAATAAAATTTAAATGGAGATGGGAGAAAAAAATAATTATTTTCACCCTGTTGGATCATCATATATTAATGATCAGTGGTGCATATGTATATGTAACTGTGGGGTGCATTCCTCAGGCCTGCAAGTAACGCCCAGGGAGCACTTGAGACCAGAGCAGAGCTGCTATTACTATTCAAGACAAGTCTTAGTATTTTTAGAGGAGCCTCTGCTGAGTTGATGAAAATAGGACTCTACTTTATTCTCTCTTCTTTTCTCTTGTCTATCTCTCTCTCTCTCTCTCTCTCTCTTAACAGAAACATCATCTCTTGCTCTTAGTTTTATACGGTTGAACCTACTAATTGGTGACATGAGAAAAAGGCAGATTTTAATGATTTATACCAAGTGAATGACTTTTGATTAAGAATTTTAAAAAAAAGACCCAGATAAAAAAGAGGCATTTTAAAATGTAATAATTTATTGCTTAAAACAACCGTTGCCAACTTTTTTTTAATTCCATGTGTATGTACCTTTGGACCTTTTTTTTTAAATTATGTTCCGCTAGGGAAACACATAAGTTTTTCAAAGTGAAATAGTGACTGGATATATATTGTATCCAATATAATTGAAATATTTCTCTCTGTTAAGTGTATAAATTTCGTAACAATTGTAAGACAATAATGATATAAATCTTGAAATTTAAATTTCAAATACCCCTGCCCCTTAGAGTAGAGGTAAAGGTCTTGCGAACGAAGGGTCAATGATTTGCTTCCCATCATGAGGGAATTAAAGAAATCCAAACAATGCCAGAAAAAAAAAAAGAAATACAATGTCAAAAAATGTTTTTTATTTCGTCTTAGAGTCCCTGGACAAATTTCATTATGGGGCTCCACCTATAGGGAAAATACAATACAAAAATTTTTTTTTTTAATATGGAAGTGGACCTATAATGACCAAGTGCAGTACAATTTTTTTCGTTTCTTATAGATATTAAATTTAATAAAATAAAAAAAAAGACATCATTCGTTTAGTGAAGTGGTTCCCAAAGTGCAAGTAATTGCCAATTTAATGGGAAAATAAAGGGTGGGGGTTGGTCACACTCCTTGTTAGTCAGGAGAATCCGATTTTAATAAAAAAAAATTGAAGTATACTTTGATTAAATCTTAAATTCAGTATTTTAGATAGTGAAATTGTTTTTATATTTATATCTTTAAAAATTTATCATTTGATAAATACATTTTCGTTTGGTTGTTTGATTAAGATAAAAAAAAAAAAAAAAAAAAAAAAAAACCATTCGCTCGTGTACGATTTTTTTTCTGTCTTTATCATTTTGCGTATTTTATGTCTCTTTTACTCGCTTCCTCATGAATGATGAGAGCGAAGTACAATTTCTTTATAACTGTTTAGAGAGAGAGAGAGAGAGAAATAATCTTGAGCACTTGGCAATGATGATAACCCGGAGTCTGAATGTTTGTTTGACGCCAGCGAACTCTTTGACAAAAGTCAAGGGAGAGAAAATTTCGGTCAGTACAGTATACATGAAAAAAATATTTCATGCCAATTTTTTTAAAGTCATATGATGTTGAGATCAAAATGAAAATATATAGTAGTGCTTTTCACATGATCACAGGCCTTATTTAAAATGAAATTGTCTGCAGTGGCTGCCCCTTGTTATGCTACTGCCTGCGAAGCGCGCACAGTAGGAAGGTCTTAGAAATGAAGGGGGCCAGATGCCTAGCAGTCCAGGAGAAAATTTTCAATAAAAAAAAAAGTAATATATAATAATAAACAATTGTAGTAATTTTATTCTAAGGAAACATGAATTTGTAAATGATATATAACCTATTTACAATAATTTAATTTTTATTTATATAAGGGTTTATAAAAAAACATTGTTAGCACAAGTTAAAGTATTTAAAACGTAAAATAAATTTCTTTAAAGGCTTTAAATAAGAATATTTCTTTTTTTTGTTTCTTCTCCTTAAATATTGACAAGATTCAATATATAAGTTATCTAGCAGACAAAAGTGAGAAATTTTATTTCAAATAAATGAATGTCATGTGGACTGAAAAGTTTCCGACCTAACAAAGATACAAGACATTTTTTCTTCAAATTTATTTTTGTTTTTCTACATCGTCTCTTTGAAGTCTACACACTTCTCCCATCTCTTTAACCCGTCGAAATAGTACTTAGCGTCTTTCTCTGCGAAATTTACGAAGGTGATGGGCCGGAAACTTTTCAGGCCACCCTTGTATATGAAATACGTACATGATCTGAGGTTCTGTATCCATGTTTGCGTGTTTCTGTGGGCATTTACCAAAAACTATAAATCCTAAAACGATGAAATTTTAAACATAAAATTAGACTAACATGAGTATGTGACAACAAGGTTTTGATCAAAATCGACCAAGCGGTACTATGAACAAAGTAGTTGTAATTACATCACTGCAGATTTTTTGAAAATTTTGTTCAATTAAATAATTAAAGACATTTAAAATGTATATTTTGGTTTTATGAGAGGATGGGAGAAATTATAAGGACCACCTTATATCATTTATTAGTAAATATTTCGGCTGGTTTGATGACAAGCCACAAGATCTACAATGTTAAATATAAGGGATTCCTCCTGCAGTGAAGATGGCCTGGCATCAAGTTGTCCGAAATATTTGCAAAAAATAATATAAGTTGGTCCTTATATTCTGCTTTGATTGATTTCACCCATCTTGTCATCACTTACTGTATATCCAGGAATAAAAGTATCATTTTCATATTTAGTATTTAAAACT
Organism: Anisolabis maritima; assembly: GCA_010014785.2. Classification (NCBI taxonomy): domain Eukaryota; kingdom Metazoa; phylum Arthropoda; class Insecta; order Dermaptera; family Anisolabididae; genus Anisolabis; species Anisolabis maritima. Next base: position 23,068 of record JAAAKE020120461.1, on the reverse strand, counting down.
TCTGAAGAGTATTTTATTCTTATAGATTTTTGTCAATATTTTTGAAAATATATCTATATAAGTAAAAGTTATTCTAAATTTTAAATGACTTGTTACACTTTTTCAAATTTTTAAAATTTGGAGAATTTTCGCTAAAAGTGAATGAATGACTTAAATCAAATATGTCCAAATACCCTCTCTATGTGACTAAAAATAAAGCTAACTAATATCTAATGTAATGGAATTATAAAATTCCAGTTCGAAAAAAAATAATTGGAAAGTGAAAATTATGTGGCTAAAGCAGATTTAATTTTTATAAAATCTAATCTTGAAGTAGCTTATTATTGGATTTAGCAGCATTAATTATTAGTCTTAATTATTCTTCTTACAGATGCATTATGTTTCAGTATAATCAGCATACCAGAGAAAGAATGCATCTGTAAGATTATGAGTTATGAAGTTATGAGGATGTTTAAATTGTAGAAAATGAAGAATGCAGCCCACTTTATTTCATTTTGATATATACATTTATTTATTTATTTATTTATTTATTTATAGACACCTGTAAGAAGAAGAATAAAGACTTCATGATTACTAATAAAAAATTAATTTTTTTTATATAAAAAACTCCAGCCTAAGACCTGTTATGTCCACTAATAAGCTACTTCAAGATTAGATTTTATAAAGTATTTTTTGGACTGCATACAAATTTTAAAAAAATATTTATTTATTTTTTTTATTTTAATCATTAAAATTTCCTGAGAGAATTGCAGAGATTAATAAAATCCTAGTACACTAGATGTTATTGATATGTAGACTAATGGACTAATGGTTTAAGCAATTTATGGATAAGTATACATATATTTAAATTATATAATTATTTGGTAATCATAGTAATCTAGAATTAAAATTCTAGTAATAGTAAATAAAAAATTCACATTGACTTAATGATAAATATTCAATCAAGATTATAAGATATTTGCAAAGATATTAATTTTTTTAAGGTGATTAGAAAAGATTTCAAAAAATAGGTGAATCAAATATTAACAGCTAAGTTGATTAAAATTAATAAATTTTTTTGTGAAGAATGATTTTTTTAATTATTATTTTTAATATGCATATCTTGCCCTGTCCCTTGGTGCAGAGGTAGAGATCTGGCTTCACGTACCAAAGGTCAGCGGTTCGCTTCCCGAGCGACAAAATTTTATTTATATTATTTTGGCTACCAATTAATATAAATAAATAAGGACGGGGTCTAAATGGCCTCAGATGCCAAAAAAGACTTAAAAAAAAAAATATGCATATTTTATATTTTTATTATATTATAATATTATTCTTTTATATGCTTTCACTTCTAATATTTGAAAAAATTTTAAAAGTATAACCCAGTAGTCAAACATAAATAATTTTAAAAAAATTGATCTTTTTTTCTTTCTCTAAAAGAGCGTTTCTAAATTTTATATAATAATATGTCCTCTTTTTCTACCCAATCCTTATCACTATTAAAAATGAAAATGCACTTCGATAAAACATATGATTTCAAATGATACATTTAATATTAAAATATCTTATGGATTTGAATTGTCAACCTTAAAGGGTCAGAAAATATAAATTAATTACACCTTCGAATTCAAATTCTCATCTCATCGCTTCTCTAAGTGTTGGTTAAGTGAGGTCAGAAATATTAATTTATTTTAGACAGGAAATGAAGATTTATGTAAATCTAAATGATTTTGTTAATAATTAATTAAAATGAAATTTTAGCAATTTATAATTATAGGAAATAGAAAATAGAGGATTCGGTTTCTATATTAAAAGCAAAAGAATAAAAAAAATCATCTAAAAAAAATCCCAGATTAAAAAAAAATTCAATAAATCCTGTTATTTTTATTTTTTAGTTTATATTTTTTACCCGGGTAATAAACACTATGATATGAAATGTTAAAAGAAAGGAAAATTGTCAAAAATTCACTTTAATATAACAAGTTACTTAAAATTTAATACAATAGCTTTTATAAAAGATAATTTTTCTGATATAATATTATAAATAACGAAAGTGTAAAGTACTCTTCAAGGATTTTATATAATAATTTACAGGCAATTAATAAACAAAATTAAAAAAAAAATAGTTGGAGCAAATTTTGAGAAAAATTATTCTGAAATTTGACATCAGTAAAGTGACTAATTATAGTCAAAATCTTATTGCCATATACTCATGTTAGTCTAAGTTAATGTTTAAAAATTTCATAGTTCTAGGAATGGTAGTTTAACCTCTATTATATATAGACACACACAATCAAATATACGGACCTTTTCCAGAAAATATTTTCAGATTTATGACACCTCAAAGCATGTATTATCGTCTCAATTATTAAATATTGAAACGAATGCATTAAACTTAGGTGAAAATTATTTTATTTGATATTTTTATGATCTACTTTGGAAGCCTTAAATTTGTAAGATATTTTTATATTTTTTACTGGTTTAATTAATTTAATTAAATTTTTAATAAGACTATTAATTTTCTTAGATAAAGCTCTAAAAAGCAATTTAAATAAAAAGTTATTATAGATATTTTTTTTTTTTGCTGTCATCAAATTCTCGTATTTTTTAAAGACGGATTTAAATTTTGATCTACAATCTACTTAGAGGTGACTAAAGAGGCAAAATCAGGTTTAACCAGAAAAAAAATCGCTGTGTCAATTTTTTGTTCTGCATAGTAGGAGAGGCCTATATATATATATACGTTATAAAATTTATTTTTATAGATATCTGTTATCTTATTATTTTACTTGTTTACTTTAAGATATAAGCACAACTTTTTTTGAAAATATATAGATGAAGAAACTATCTTATTTGTAAAATTATAAGTAATATTAATTTTCCGATTTTGTTTATAAAAATTATTTTTCATAAATAAGAGATCGAAAAAATTTGAATGGAACGACCTTGATTATTTTTTATAAGATACAAAGTAACAAAAAGTAAATTGATCTTTAGACCTTAAAAAGAGAGGGAGAAAGAGAGATTCATTATTTTAAGCCAAACAAATAGTAATTTGAAGTTTTCTATTTGCTTAACTCTTCATTTGACTCGAGAGTTATGTAATAATTTCAAGGATGCAAGATTTCTAATTATTTCCGCGAAGAAATATTTCAGTAGGTAAGAAAAAAAAAAGAACAAAGATAATCAACTAAGCAATTGAGAAATTGTATTTTGTTTTGTTAATTGTCCGGAAAATTGATAAATAAATACGAAATTTGTAAAGCAGAGGGAACCGAACTCGCAATGAATCCAACTTTTCTTCAGTTCCTTAAATGAAATATTATGTAAAACGAGTTTAAAATAATCTTTAAATTAGAAAATACTATATTATTTATATTAATAATAAATTATTTAATTTCGACAGATTATATTATATTATTTAATAACCAAAATGTCTTTTTAAGATTGCATCATCGAGATTATTTTAATAAATCTTTTTTTTAAAACTTTTGAAAGAAAATCATAAAAAGGTAATTATGAATAATTTATTTAATTAATTTCTTTTTAAAACTACCTATTTGTTTTCTTTTAAATGGTGAAATATCGATAATTAGATCACCACTCATATAAAACAAATAGAATAGGTATACTATCGTTATTTGAGTATATATGTGTTTATTGGAAAATTTTGTTTATTTAAATTAGCTATAAAAATTCAAATATATATTATAAATACAATCAAATATTTTTCCTATTTCATGTTTATTTTTAATTTGTCGGGATGGCTAATACGTCGTGTACTCCTGGTCTCGTGTTATTACGCGCAATGTTTCATTATGTTTTTATCTTTTTCTTTTCCGATGGACATGTATGAACATGTTATTTGTTAATGAGCATACATGTTTTTTTTTGTATTTGTTTTGTTAATTGTTTGCTGTTTTGTATTATGTAATTTATAAATTTGTATTTGTGTTTGGTTGGACCTAGCCACCGAGGACTTGTGCCTCTAAGCAGGTCGTAAATAAATTTATTTATTTATTTATATAAAAAATATTATATATTAAATTTTGAAAGAATCAATCGACTTAAAGATTCGAGTTATAAAAATAGGAAACTTTTTTCATAATTCATAGGATCAAATCAGGCTGTTTTCGGAATTCCATAAATATTATTCTCACTCTATAACTGAGCTGGTAAAGATACTACAAACACAAGGAATCTTCCTCAGCTTCTCCATTTTTTTTCTTTCTATTAGTCTTTTTTGGCTTTCTGAGGCTTTATAGACCATTATCATCCATTTATTTTTTTTTAATGAAAAACCTTTAATTAATTAAAGACATAAAAACCCTCAAATCCTAACAATCAAAATCATTCAACAGTTGCTTATTCCTTGATCCTAGGGCAACTAATATAACTATTGTTAAGGGAATAATCCCCCTATTACTTCCTAAAATATCAGGATGTTATCTCAGCACTTTCGAGTTAATCTCAGCACTTTCGAGTTACACTCACTCATTCGGTCCTACCCTTCCTCCAGGAAGCTGTACGTTTTATGCATGATTTTTGTGAGTCTAGTGTGACCTGGTTAGATGCCCAAACTGCATATAGCCTATCATAAAAATATATAAAATAATAAAAAAAAATAATTTCGAAATTTTGGAAACGTAATATGTGATATCTTAAGTCTACTGCTGATAGGTAAATAAAAATAAAATTATAATAACTTAATAAAAAAGAATTGAAAAATAAGACTGTTACCGATAAATAATTAGAAATTTAGGTTAATAAATTAAAAATGTATATTTAATATGGGCCTATAAAAAAAAAGATTATGTAATATTTAATTATGACCAATTTATAAAAAATTATAGAAAAAATTTTATTTAAATGTTTATACAAAGGTAGAATTATTTGCATATTGAATTAAATAAATTATGTATTCATGAAAATAATAAATTTAAAAAAATAAAATGATGTTGAAAAGCACAACACTTTTCTCTAGTTTCCCGCTTTTTAATAATATCTATTTAATCAATTATAGTTCTTGACCATCGGGAGTCAGGTAAAACCCTTGCTTCATCTGCCAAAGATCATTTAATGATTACCTTTCCGTCCTGAGCGATAAAATAAATTTATTTAAATTATCGATTAATTTAAATAAATATGGATGGAGTCTCAATGAAAAGGTGCCGAAAAAGATTTTAAATAAAAAAATCAATTATGAAATTTATTGAATACTAATTGGGTTTTGATATAATTAAGATTATAACCGGTGATCTTTTTCAATTCCAGACCATCCATCATATTTTTTGCCTTCTTTGTCTTTGTTCTATAAACTTTGGCTTAGATCAGGGGGCCAATTTTTGGGAGATTTTGCAGATTAATTTCAAAAAGTACAAAAAAAAAGACAATTTGAAACAATAAAGCTGAAATCTCTGATTATGTAATTTAATTTTTTTAATTAAAATTTTATTAGGGTGTAGTATTATTTATCTTTTCATGATAAATAATAAGAACCCCATGATTTCTTAGTAATAATTGTATTTAAGTACTTTATAAACAGAAATTAAATTTTTTAAAATTAGCTTACCAAATTGTTGTTCTAATTAGGAGTCTAATTTGTTACACATACCTGTAAAAAAAAAGAAAAAAATATTAATGATAAGATGATAATAAATTTAAAAAATATTTAATAGTAATAATAATAATTTTTTTTTTATTAACATCTAAATTTCGAAGAATCAGGACCGGACGATGATGGAGGGAGAATGAGGAGGGCAACCCCTTGGGGCTTTAAGTCTAGAAGCATGCAAAAAAAAAAATTAAATGAAAAGGCCAAGCGAAAAACAAGTGCCGCCCGGGGCTCGAAGTTTTCTTTGTGCGTTTCTTCAAAGGTTATTAATCAGTTGGAAAATTAGGATAGAAAAAAAAATGAAAGAATTCAATGTATTTTTTTTTTTATTTCAGACCAATGTTTATTGAGATGAATGAATCTTGGCCAATTTATTTTATTTTTCTTAGTTAATTTTTTAAAAAAATTAATTCGAAGGATTCAAGAGAGATGTGATTAAGAATTTTCAAATAGTCAAATGGAGAACATACAAATTTCTTACCAGATCAATCTAAGATTGTTTTAATCTTTCTATATTTTGTACATAATCCAGAAATATTTTATTGACCAGAAGAGTAGGGTCTGTTATTGATTCGTGAAACAGTCTATCTGTCACTACTTGGGATTAAAGTCCTCTGCCCCCTTTGTTTAAATCTATTATAGATTCAAGTCCTAAAGTACTAGAGTTGTGTGAAAATTTTAATTAGTGAGAGATTAGCTCAGGAAGAATGAGGTCGTACTTTTTAAGGATTTGGCCAGGTTTTCATTAAGAGCATAAGGCGAATGTCAAGGATGGCTCATGCGTAGTTTACTCCAGGTCACGTATTATTATGTTTAATTATGTTTTTATCTTTTTCTTTCGATGGAAATGTATGAACATAGTATTTGTTAATGAGCATAAATTTCTATTTTTTTTTTTTTGTATTTGTTTTGTGTTATGTAATTTATAAATTTGTATTTGTGTTTGATTGGACCTAGCCACCGAGGACTTGTGCCTCTAAACAGGTCGTAAATAAATTTGTTTATGAATAGTCTTATTTATTTAATATTTTGAAATGGATGATATTGCAATGTTATATGAAATAGAAGATGATTTTCAAATAAAGCTCTATGGAAATAGTAATAGAGCGCCAACTAATTTCATTTAAAATTAAAATTTATTTACGAGATTATGATTTTGTTTGAGCATAAAATGGCGCATGGGTTTGAAATAGGATCTTTGAACCCTTACTCCAGAGTACAATACATTAATTAATGCCTAATCACCTCTTAATTGCATTAAATTTTTAATATAGTTTTTTATCCTAATTTTAATTTGATAATTTTATTTATTAATTGTAATAAATATAGAAACAGAATATTTATTTTGATTTTCATATGATTAAGCGAAGTTATTTCAAGAAGTGATTCTTAAATTCAAAAATAAAAGGCAATGAGAATTTTACAAAAAATGGAAGAAAAATTTTAATTGAATAGATGAATAGTAAATATTTAAGGAATGAGTTAATTGAAAAGAATAAATATTAATGATGAATGAAATTATGCAGAATCAGGAGAGGTGGCAGCCTTATTATATACAAAAAAATCTTTTAGCCTTATTCCTTGTTTAGGGGTCGGTATTAAAACATTTATGCTTCAGGAAAGCATAATAAGCAGGCCGCCGCACAACATTCCGCTTGTTGTGGGTGAGAAAAATAGGCAGAAAAAATACTAGCTTTAGTTCGGGCAACTCGTGGCCGCCATTCACGTACTCACTCGGTGTGAGGCTCTGAATAGCTTATCTTATTTTCACTAGTTTTTTGAAAATTTCTTTCCTTGTTTTCATAAATCTCTTTCAGATTAATTTTTAAAGAATTATTTTGAAAAAATTTTCTCTTTAATGAAAATTCAACTCCATATTATCATCTCACTTTTTACAAAATTTCATTCCTGTTTTTTAGATTTGTAATATTTTTCTTATATTTTTCAAAATAATTTTTATAGAATTTTATTTAAGCTACATAGTATTCTTTTTTTTTTAGGTATTTTTTGGCAACTGATATAGATTCCGTCCATATTTAAATTAATTCGTAGCTTATATAATTTAAATACATTTTATAGGACCACTGACTTTTGTAACGTGAACCTCTTCACCGCTCTATGGGACAGGGAAGAAGCATACTCTATACAGTATAAAATTTTTAATAGGAAATAAAAACAACTGTTCATTAAGCCTATTAGATTTATATGAACGTGTCACAACAATAAATTTGACATTTTATTGTCCTGAAAGAAATCAAATGGGACAGAGAGATAGATGTAGCGGGAAATTTATTTCGCTATTGTAAGATAAATCTTTTCATAAAAAGCCTGACAAAAAAAAACAACCCCGGTAAACAAACAAGCCATCATAAATGTTTAGTTTGAAATAAAATTGAGGGAGGAATTCGTTTTAATTTTTTAAGCTCTAAAATAAAAATCGACGTTGAGAAATTTTTAAATTAAATTCCAATGTTTATTGTTTTTTTTAAGTTAATGATATGTTTTGGAGGATCGTGGAGCTAAAATGCATGGATTTCATTGATTCATCATTGATATTAATATATATTATATTGTGTTGAAATCTGAAAGTATTTTGACCAATTTGGACTTATTTACTTTTGATTACTATATTTATTTTTGTAAACTTGAATTTTTTAATCCCAATTCAATAATTTTTCTATTACAACTTTAAATGGAATAATCCATATGTTTATGAAATTAACTTTATTTTGTTTTGGTAATTAATTCGCCTAAACTCAGAAATTCTATTAAAAATATGAACAAGGCATTTGTAATGTATAGAGGAAAAAAATTCAAAATGTCATTGATGGAATTTACAATTTAATATGTTCACTATGGAATGAAAAAAGGTGTAAAAAAATATTCATATCATGTAAATTGCTTTTTATATTATATTTCTTCTTTTATTTTATTTTTGAAATTCCAGTGAGAGGAGGATAGATATTGAAAAAATTTTGTTATGATTAAAGTTCAAAGGAATTGATAATGTAGAATATTATAAAAAGCGAATTTTATTATCAAAGTGGAAGAGAGATTTAAGAAAATTAAGAAATTGAAGTCTTCTTGACTGTCCTAATTTTTCTCTGGAAATATACTCAAGAGGCTTTTGGAGTTTCGGCTATCCTCCTCACAAATAATTAGACAACTTGTATCTTTTGTTTCATCTTAATGGTTAATTAGGAGAGCTACTTGAAATTCACAATCATTAAATTTTATAATGTTTTACCTATTATTTAATTTATTTTCGGATTTCATGTAGCTTTCTTAATTATATACTGTATATTAAGATGAAACAAAAGATACAGATTGTCGAATTACATTTGATTGGGATAGTATGTCTCCCCTCATTCTGCCTTTGGAGAGAATTCCAATTATTTATTATAAGCATATTAGAAAATAAAAATTTTTTTTTTCTAAATCCTTTTTTTTTTTTTCAAATTTTAAAATACTATTTTGGCTATTTAAAATAAAAGTGTGAAACGATTATTTAGATTTCTTTAAAGGATTTTTCGTCTCGAGGGCTCCTGACCTGAATAAATAAAAAAAAAGTCTCGTGGAGGAGTCGGTTGGGTTTTGCCGTTTTCCATAGAAGAACCGTGTTGGAATAACGATCATGAGGGATTTTTTCATTAAATAAAAATATTTTATGAAAACAAATCTTTAAGTATGGAACATTGAATCCCACCACAATAGAGCCCTCTGTCAACTTTAGAGAGGGAGTTGCTATGACACCCCGTAAAGGGACGTAAAGAAGGATTCCCTCTCAATGATGCACCCTTCGCAAAAAGACTAAACGCCGGTGCAGGGTGAGTCCCTAGAAAACTAGAACATTCTCCCTAACTAGAGTTAGGAAATAAAGTAACTGGTTACGGCTGGGTTTGAGATGTCTGTCTACGTACACGTAAGCACTTCGGGTAAATAAATGGGTACAAATAATTTAATTATATATCAAATAAATACTATTAATATATGTTGTTTTTTTTTTTTTTCGTTAGTATAAAGGGAGAGTTGGGAGAAAAACGTCCAGCATTGTTAATGCTATAAAGAGGGGATTAAGTTGGGCCTAACTTAAAGCAAAACTAAATTCATTATATGTCATTATATTCCCAAGGTAAAAAAAAAATATGACGAATAAGACTAATTTGCAAATTGAAATAATTTCTTATTGTTGTTTACGGAAAATGTTCCTATAAAGGATTCATGTTTAAGGCTGTTGGTAATAATTTAAAAATAAGATTAAGTTTATTAGCGCATCTAATAGCACGGAGCAGAAATGTCTTTGAATTAATAGTTAACTTGAGTAGATGTAATTAAATACAAAGCTTTGGAATCTATACATTAATTAAAAGCTTAATTTTCTAAAAGGTAACGAACATGAACAAAAAATTTAATAAGGCAATAAAGATACTATAAACAATTAATGAATTTAAAAAAATATAGATAGTTTAAGTTTCATTTAGCAACTTAGTTTTTCACCAAGGTGATATAAGTAATTTCAGACCAAAATGATACAAACATTTGAAGAAAAAAAAACCAAGCAAAAACATCTTCAAAATATTAAAAAATTTGATATTGTATTATTTTTGAATCAAGAGACAGTATGTTTAGGATATAATAAAATATATAAATGTTTTTTTACAAATTATTTATTAAAAATTTATTATTTAATTGTTAGAGGGGGGGGGAGGGATTTTTTCAAGGGTTTATATTCGTTTTGTAAGATTTTTAAAGTAGCCGACTTTTGTATTATGCGCCATTATAAAAATGATTATAATTTTTATAAAACAGAATATGAATTTTTTTTGTTTTCTGCTTAGGAGGCCATTAGACATACAAGTGTATATAGTAATAGGGTTTTTAATATGCACTTTTTTCAAGACTTTCGGCTGAGGTCATCTAGATTCCGACCATATTTATTTTAATTATTATAATTGGTAGCGAATATATTGTAATTTATATAAATTTTATCGCTCAGGAGCCACTGATTTCTAGACCATGAAGCATGCATGACCTTCTACTTTTCTTAGGGACAGGGAAAAGTATGCACTTTTTTCATTAAATAATAATAATAAATTCTGAACAGGATTTACATAACTTTTCAAATAAATAGATCAAATAAAATTATGAGAATAACGAGTTGCATGTTCTTGTCAAATTAGAAAAAATAGAATTAAGCTGTCTAAAAGCAAATTGCATTTGAATTAAATAATTATGAATTTTTCTAAAAAAAAAATATTTTTTTTTTTATGAATTTATTTAGGAGAAATTGTATTATACAACAAAACTACTACTACTGAAATGCTTTTAAAATGTTGATTGAAAATTGATTAGTTTATTAATTATAAATGGGATCAATATTTAATGAATTCATTCAAAGCTTTGCTTAATTGAATTTCAAATAAGATAAATGCGGGCAGGCAGGCCTTCGGCATTAAAATATATTTATAAATCTTTAATGAAAAGTTTAAATACATTTTATAAGAGGTCTGTATTCCAATGAGAAAAATAGAATAATATTAAATGAAATAATAGGATTTTTTGTCTCTTCGGCATCTGAGATCATATAGAAAATATATACAATATATATACATTACGATACATGTTATCTAGGCATTTATTTATACCAATTGGTTTAAATAAATAGGACAAATAATAGAATTAAATAAATGTTTTAGGTTCCTGCTGAAAAATAAACTTATATAAAAAATATATAATAATAAAAATAGCCTTTTGAATAGATTATTTTAAAATATATGAAATTAAAAGGAATATAAAAAGATATAAGATTTAGTATATGTCTATGTCTATATATAATTAGCTAGAACCTAAATATAAAAATAGTTTGTCGTCGAAAATTAATTATAAAAAAAAAAACATCAAAAAAGAAGCAGAAACTTTTTTGTTCCTTTCTAACTTTATTTGATTATTTTCATGGATCATTATTTAGTTACGGCTGAGGGGTAGATGGATGCATTTCTTTGATTGATTGATTGATTTATTTATTTATTTAAGGATTTGAAAAAAATTTTTAAGCCTGTCAATCAAGGTTTGAAAAATGTATTTTAAAATTTAAAAAAAATGATAAATATATAGAAGAGAGCAGAGGTGACTCTGAATGAAGTTAAATATTTATTTATAGTCAATTTAATATAACTTCAGTACAGGGCTCTCAGCGGAGGGGCAGGGCAGCATTACTAGTGTTGTGGATCACTGATAGTAGTAAGTATACCCAATGGAGGTTAATAGACATAGCGATGTGCCAAGTGGGTGGTTACTCTTGTAACGGTTTTGACTAGGGCGTGTTCTAATTGTTCGGCGGATACCCACTTTGTACCTCCATATGCTTAATACTGAAATTATATTAAATAGAATATAATTTCAAAGAATTTTAAGCCTGGGTCAGCCGCCAGCATCTTTGTTAGGAGTGAAGAGCGGGTAGGTAGCATATCAGGGATTCCCAGCAGCCAACAACAAGATATATAGTGTTGCCCAAATAACACAAATGACAAATTTAAATAATTTTTTAAGAAGTAGATAATGATATCGGCTATCTATTTTAAATATATTAAATTCAAATAAATGTGTAACACTAATTATTTTTAAAGTTTTTTTTTTGGATGATATAAAAAAATTTTGACTTGGTCTAACTGGTTTCAAGTTGATAATTTTAATTGTATGATTATAGTTGAGACTCACAGTAGTATGCGTGAGCGAAATTAGCGGGAAAGGCAAAAAGAAAAGAGGAGAGGGGAAGTTATATAACTAGAGGCCTACATTTGTAGGGATAAACACACATGAATGTGACTCTTTTGTATGAAAAAAAGCATATAGAAACAAAGATAACAAACCCGAAAGTTTTCCAATTATTTTTTTTTTCTTTTGATAATATAAAAAGAGGAAAATAAAATATTCGTAATATGCGGAAAGTAAAGTTGAAATAAAATTTGATACACAAAGAGAGGCTGATTAACCAAGCGAACTAAGGGCTTTTGATTTCTGACTTCAAGACGATTCTGTTCCTAAGGGCAAGATAAAGCTCTTTCTTTATGGGGGGGGGGGGGGTATCTAAGGGCCGTTCGTGTTCTGTCAGCAAATCTACCAATTAAATAAATAGTCTCAGATGCCAAAAAAGATTTTTAAAAAAGGTTCAAAAATAAAAAATTATTACTCTTATTTTGGTTTAGGAGTGAAATTTATCATGTGTGATCATGCCAAATATTACCGCAAATTATACTTTATAACCTGATATTTGATAACAGGAAAGACAAATGAATGTTTATTGTTGTTTATTTTACTTTTCCAAGATATGGAAATTGATTAATTTGTCAAGCAATGATCATGCCATACCATATAATATATATATATATACTATTTCAAAAAGATTTAATTTATATTTCAAGAGTCTCACGACCAATTCTATAAAGCAGGGATGCTCGTAAGACAAATAAGCAAAAAACTATTTCAATAAATAAACTAAAATGTTTTATCCTTTGGGGGAGGAAAAAAGAAGATGATATAGTTTTTGTTCCTTTTTCTACAGATTGGCATTATTGTCTATCATCATATACTACTATCATGTGTTTGACTTCCTTGGGTTCATAAAAAATATAATAAATTATCTATTCAAAATTTTCCTTTAGGAAATTATGAAATGAATCTATTTATAACAAATATAATCATTTATAGTGACTTTTCACATTCCAGACTCCAATAGCAATATTTCATAATAGATATTTCGTTCCAATATAAATGTAAATAAAGATAAATGGACAGAACGCCTGCAGGCTGTAAGATATGCTTCCTTTAAACTTAGAATATATTTATTTGCCTCTTAAAAACAAAAGATTGATTTTTTTAAAGATATTTTTATTAGTTTTGTAATAAATTTAACAATAATGGCAAATAATTAATTTATCATTTATTAATGTGGCCATCTCGTCCTTTGCAGAACATTGTTATGGGCCTCTGAGGAATATTATGTAGTAAAAATAACTAAGGAATAATAGAAATATAAATAAATAAATTTTTTTTTAGTCTTTTTTGGCATCTGAGGCCATTTAGCCTCCTTCCTTATTTATTTAAAAAATTTATATGAATATATATGAATTAGCGATGAGTTTAATAAATATATATTTATCATTTATAATCCTTTGAATTCAAAAGATTCAAAACCTCATCTATTTCATGATAAGTCAATTTCGAATTGTGTGTTTATTAAAAAAAAAGTCAAAATTTTGTTGGCATTTGTGACGTACACTCCTAACCCCTAAAAGGTTTCGACTCTGCCAATTTCCATTATATACTTTATTCATTGATATAATATTTAAAAAATCATCATTTATTTGTATATTTTTTAAGTGAACAAATTTTATGTATCTGAGAGATCAAATAGAGATTTTAAAAACATTAAACAAAATGTTTAGAGATACTCTGAGTGATAAATAATAGAGCTAAAGCATTTATTTATGCGCCTAGTCTAATGTAAATATTCCCTTTGAGATGGGAATATTAAGTAGACTCGAGTCCATTGGACTTGATCCTTTGAAAAATTTATGTTGAATTGGTAGGAAAGAAGCATTTGTTTATATGTCAATGAATATATTATATTATATAAAAGGTAAAAAAATCAACCAGATTTAACTTTGAGTAAGTAACAGCCACCAATGTCAATGAAGACAAGCAAGGCCAATCACCGCTGAGCCTTGGATGGGTGGCCCCGAAGTACAAGGGCGCTGGAAGCCACCGATAATTGAAAATTTAACAAGATAATATTTTATTTGTAAAGACTAATCATCACCATAACTGATTCTAAAAAAAAAAAAAACTTTGAAAGGAGCCGGAGAGAAGAGGAACAGTCAGTGAGATCATTATCAATAAGCAAAGTCAAGCACTGCTTAACCTCGGATAGGTGGCCTCCTAAGAACAAGGGAGCTGAACTCCCGCTGTAAACCATTACAAGCTTTTCTTTTTTTAAGTCTCTTCAACATCTTAGACCAAATAGACTTTAAACGGTATAAATAATATTTACGTTACAGTTATCCAGGCATATTTATTTACTTGAATATGATTTAAATCTTTATCGGACTATCATCGCACATCATTCAACTTCCACATTTATTTATTAATTAAATAAAAGAAAGTAATGTGATGTGCTGTTAGAACGAATATTGAGAAAATCGAAAAAAATTCATCAGTAAAGAACTAGTATTCGTTATTCAAAGGCTTGGATGCGCAAGCGACATGGGTTCTTAGCTTAAACATAAAATTTCAGAAAGCGAAAGAAAAGATAGTGCAGCCAGAAGATAAATAAAATAAATATATTTCTGGTCGACGTTTTGGGCGCAAGTCACGCCCTTCCTCAAGAGCAAAAATTGTAAAAAAAAAAATACACATATGTGTCTCTGTGTTCTCTTTCCTTTGTCTTCTACATCGAATACAGTTTATAAATATAATCGTTTTCTTTTTTTATACAAGTATTATGTTGTTTTTAAATAAGCACTTGCGTGACTACTTAAAAGTGCAAAGATAGTGAGTGTCGAAAAAATTTGTCTCGTACTGAGCCTCGAGAGGACGTCTGTTTTGTAAAATGCGCCGGACTAACTATTATGATGATAAAATTATACTGTAAAAAGTACAAAAACAAAAATTTCCTTAATAAATGGGAAGACGAGGAAGCTATTTTCGAAGAAATAAAAGTTAGAGAGATTAGGTCAATATAATTTTAATAGAATAAAAGTTTCTATCCTCCGACCTTCACTGATTAGTTTATTGATAGAACTTATGAGCCTGAAGATGGCCCCAATCTAAGACGAAACGTCGCTCTATTAAATTATATGGGTCCGATCTCTTTGTTTTTTTTTTTTATATTTTTCTCCCTTTCTACAACTACTTGGTTAGCTATAGTTTGCTTATCAATTCCGAAAATAAAAGAGAATTAGAATTTTTTTTAAGTCTTTTTCGGCATTTGTGGCCATTTAGACTCCGTCCTTATTTATTTATACCAATTGGTAATCAATATAATATAACTAAATTTTTGTCGCTCAGGACGGGAAGCGAACCACTGGTATATATGTGAAGTGAGACCTTTACCTCTGCACCAAGGAACAGGGCTAAAAGAATTATAATTGGACTGGTACCAACTATAAGTCTGGTCAAATTTAATGACAATTAAATTTGCTCCAATTTTTTTTGTTTGTTAAATGTTTTTTTTCTTTATAAAAAGAGAAAAATAGATTTTTTTTCTTAAGATAAATTTCTAATTTTAAGTCCTCAATGGGAGAGAGTTCTCCCCTTTGACCCTTCCATGGCATGTACATAAAAAAATTTAAAGCAAATTTAAAATAAATATAAAATACTTAGTGCATTGAAATAGTTAAATTACTAAATGAGAAAATGAGAGAATAATAATAAATTAAATTGGGTAACGTTATAAATGTAATTTATTATATTAATAATTAATTTAAAGAGACATTGATTTTTTATCTATTTTTGAAAATAACCTTTGCTTTAAACTTTTTTTTAATAATTTAACAAATAAATAAATAATTTTTCTAGTTTTCTTTATACTTCGTAGAAAACAATATGGATGATTAGATTAGAAAATAATAACTACATTCGAGTCGTTTTCGGATTTCTTGAAATTCACATTCTAAACTATGAAAGTGAAGAGATGCTCCCTTTATGCTAATTCAAATCAATCACAATGTCTCCTCACCGGCTTTTTTTATCTATAAGAGGAGAAATGCCACACCCATAATTCTTCACTGAAATTCCGAAAGAGGTCGCTCTATAAAATATCTAGGACCAAAGTAAAATTGTTTTCAGTTTATTGTCTGTGTGATATTAATTTTATACCATGTGTATATACTATATATATATAGAGAGAGAGAGAGGACTAGGAGTCCTAGCGTATATATATTCTACTATTTTTAAACGAGTTAATCTTGTATGGATGTAAATTTTAAAAATAACTCTAATGATTTTGATGTAATTTGGAATTACTAATTCGGGTCAGGGGAATCGATCGGGCTAGGTCATCTTTGAGAAAATAGATTTAGGGTGTTTGCGTGGAGCCTATTTTTTACGAATCTTTATCATTAGGTCTTATGTCTAATTGCCAAGGTGCTTTGAAAGCTCTTTATTATTGACACTTATTGTCCATTAAAAAAAAAAAAAAAAAAACCGAGAGACTCCAGGTACTATATATACTATAACTATGCATTTTCATGATAAAGTATTTCTAAGCATTAATAGATAAGATTTATTTTTCGTAATAAACCTAATAAATATAGAGAATTTAATTATTTTTTATAATTAATTCCAAAGAAACGTGGCGTTTTGGAAGAATATTAAAAAATTAGGAATTAGGAGTTTTGATGCTTGCATGTTGTAATTTTCAACAATCAAGGATTTTTTTTGGGGGAGGAGGAGAAGATCCTGACCCCAGACCTGTACCCGCAACTAAGAAGGCCAAAGAATGGTTGGTCGAAAAATACTATTTTATAAAATAGTTAAACCCTAAAATAGAACAGAAAGGATTTCTCAAAATCAGATGCATTTTTTTTATTTTTGGGAACTTTTCCAATTCCTATTATTGTTTTTAAAAAGTTTATTATTTTTCCTTGTTTATTTACTATTTTTGTTTAATCAATTTTTTTTTTTTTTTGATTTTTTTTTTTGTAACTAGTTTCATAATATAGGAGCATATCATAATCGACCCATGTATTTTTAAACCTTCCATCTAAACAATATCTATCTAAAATAAAATAAAACTATAATAGAACCAACATTTAAAATCTACTCCTCATCATCAAGAGAAGAAGAGAATTGGAGATGAGCCAGAGAGGAGGAAGGGGAGCTTTTGAATTAATGTAAGAGATTATTGAGGAAAAAATGCTCAGAGATTCCTTTCTCAATGAAAAAAATTTATAAATGGAGTTGATGACTATATAAAAATAAATGATAAAATAAAAATTCTGGGCGTGTCAGAGAAAATAAAAAATAAAATTTGATATATATCCTTACAAATAGATAAAAATTTATATAATGCTTGACCCCAAAAATTTTAATATTTTCTTTCCATATATATATATATATAATGTTAATAATATATAGTCAAACTTTTGATGGTCAATTTCTCTTCAAAAGGGCTATTAATATAATTATTAAGAATTTTTTAGGCTATGTTACGAGATCATAACTACAATAGTAATTCAAAAATAAGGACAAAGAGAAAGAGAGAGTAAAACACTTTCGAGTTGTCATTTATTTATTCATTTATTTATTAATGTGATTTAGATAAACTACAGTAGTAATTCCGTTTTGGAATAGTGGATATTTGTGTTTCCTATCAATTTTGAGTCGAAGTTTTTGTTTTTTTTCCCTTCAAATACTAAAAGCTAAAAATTACTTAATTTCCTAAAAAAAAATTCGCAATATATATATATTAATGTATGATATATATTATATATCAGGTTTTTAAGACTTACGGCATCTCAGGCCTTATATAGTTTTAATTAATTTATGATAAAATTTGGACATATTTATTAATTAGTATGCATTTAAATTAATTTTAATCGAACTACCTGGGATCCGAACGCATATCCCTTGGTTTTTATCACTTGTTGACAATGTCAATAACTTTAATCAATCGGCCACGGGGTGGGAACAAGTTTTTTTTTAAGTCTTTTTCTGCATCTGTGGACATTTAGACTCCGTTCTTATTTATTTAAATTAATTAGTATTAGAAATATAATTGAAATAAATTTTTATCGCTCAGAGCGGGAAGCGAACCAGTGATCTTTGATATGTGAAGCCATCTAGCTCTGCACCAAGGGACAAGGCTCGAGATTCAGTTAACATAAACAAAAAAATAGTTTCATTGTTTTTCAGCCTTGGACTTCAAATAAAGTTCTACATTAGGGGGACTTATTCATGATTTAAACGCTTATAAGCCTATATAATAAAAAAATTTTTCAATTCAAAAAGAAGATCGGCCCAAATATTGTGTTAAGTTTCACTGATAAATGCTCACACACCTATCGAGATTGGCATTCAGCAGATCTCAAATTTATAGATTCGTTTAAATCTCGATTTTGGAAAAAATTACCAATACTACTTTCCTAGTTGTAGCCTATAAATGTTGTAGGAAAGTGAAAAAAATATTGGAGAACTACTTTCTACATTATTATTATTATTATTATTATTATTATTTTAGGAACAACTGGCAAAATTTTGTAAAGTGACTTCCTTGAGTAAATGGGGGAGGGGTTCTTCTCAATAAAAATTATAAAAATATATCGAATATTTTAAAATGCAAAACTCTTTTTTTGTAATTAATTTTAAAAAATAGTTTATTCACGCTCGCTTTCATATATCACTTTATTTTAACCTTTTATATGTTGTTGAAATATCGTTTGAATTCCACAATATTATAGGACAGTATTTCTTCATCATGGATATAAAACTAAATTTTAACCAAATTTGCTCAAATAATTAATGAATATTTGAATTTTAAAAAATAAACAAAAACGAACTTTTCAAGTTCGTTGAATAATCTCTTTATTTATATAATAATTTTAAACAATATATATATATATATATATATATATATATATTTTAAACAATATATATTGTATATACACTATAATTCTGTTTTGTTATACAATTTGTTTGTACCTCTATTTTATATAAAATGTAAAATTTTAAAAAAGATATGCGCTAAAGGGGAATTCTGAATAAATAAAAAAAAAAAAAAAATATTCTCTTTTTTCATAAAAATATATATTCTGTTGCTAAATAAAATTAATCAACGAAGTTATTTTTAGTTGTTTTGCTAAAATATACCTTTTCATTGATCGGAGGAGCTCTCGAGTGTTTTGTATAGTTTATTTTTCTTATATGAATAGCAAAAATCTATTAATTGATTCAATGGGTTTTTGTATTTGAAATATAATCCTGCATTCAAACAGAAAAATTATAAATTATTCGATATCAATATAATACTATAAATCATTCTAAAATAAATTAAATGATAAATTTAAAATAAAATATTTTCATTAAAAAAATATATTGTTAATATATATTTCGTCTGAGAAAATTTATATTTAAATTTTAGGACTTCAAATATAAAAGTTGGTTCAAACACATTAATTTTATCTAATTAAATATTTATTTGTAAAGAAGAAGCCAAGTTGTATTTATGTTGAAAATGGGACTATTTCTCTTAGATAGATAGACAAAAAATTTATCCACTAAACTAGAGTATGTGGGTATCAGACCGGGGATTATTACATTTAAAAAAGGAGTTTTTTTATCCTAGCTTCAATCTTTTTTCATTAACACTTGGAAAAATTTTAGAATAGTTTATGTTTTTGTTTATCATTGGCATTTGAAGGGAAGCCGAACTTAAAAGTCCTAGGTTCAAACCCAGATTACTCCAAGGAGTAGAAATTATGATAAACCATGTCGGAAAATAATTTCATTCAAAGAAGAAAAACTATTTATTAAGAATTAATTAACTGTTCATTAATTTTAAAACAAAAATTTTTCGTGTTTTCTAAATCAAATAACTATAAGTTTATTTTATCTATTTGCCTAGAATTATAAATTATTTTTTATTTAATTATAATTAATTTTATATTAAAGAATTTTATTAACTAAAAGGTAATAAAAGTATTGATCCTTTATATTTGCTTAGAACAATTTTAATTTAGTATTTACTAGTTAACATTATTCACTAGAGTAATAGTACGTAAGTAAAAGAGAGGACAATTTTCAAATTACACTTATTATATCACGGAAAAGGGAAAAGAGGGGAGTGATGGTGAGAGTTAATAAAGACTTCTGTTAAATTAAAACTTATGGGAAAGATTAGAAAAAGGGAATTTTTTTTTGTATTTGTCCATTTTATTATCTAAAATGATCGTTTTTATTTTAAAAAAATATATTTTTTATTCATCGAGACGAGATGACGCTGTTAGTCATTAGAATTGCATAATTCCGTATAATTTCGCATCAATTTGAATACGAAACGATTTTGAATTGACTTGTGAAATTATTTCTAAATTAGAAAAAAAAAAAAAAAAAAAAAAAAGGAGTAATAATATTTAATTCAAAAAATCAATATAACCATTCCCAAAATAAAAAAATAAAAAAAAATGATTTTTTAGAAGATTTGCAATTTCTAGAAAAAAAAATTAAGGCTAACCTGCGATGGAAAGAACGCGCCACCGTGTTTTGCTTCGTTTGCCCCCTTTTTTGCCCATTTTTTGGGGTGCCGGCGGCGGATGGTGTCAGCACAAGTGGTCGCCGACGAACTTCTCGTTGTGATTCGTGCTGCATTCGTTGTCTTCGTCAAAAATTAACTCCCACCCCCCCGCGTTTTTTTTTTTCTTATTAATGTATTTTTTTTTTCTTTTTAATAATTTTAATCACGAGAACATCATTCAGTTAGCACACAAAAACCAGCACTTAAAAATAAATTCATTCGCATGCACTTTTTGGTTTCACTTAAATGATGGAGATAAATTATTATCGATGTTAATTCGGCGCCGACCACCGAGTGACTGACAGACATCCGAGCGAGATGAGGGGTTAGAGAGCCGACGCTCCGGTGGAGGAAACCGTTTGGAGGGGGAAAGAACATTTCCCCTTCGGCGGCATCGATTGCGTACCTCCCCGTCCTCGTTGGCCTGGCAACCTATGTGCGTTCGCTTTTGCACATCCACAATACACTCTATCAAAAAAAAAGGGGAGGTGGGTATAGGGGTGGGGGAGAGTTCGGATTTTATCAGGACTCCAACCCACCAGTGCTAAAAATACTTATTTTACATAAGTGGCCCTTAGAATAGCTAGAAAAACATTCTTTTGCCCTCGGTTATAATAATCTTAAAAGTATTTTTTTAAGTAAAAAAATATTAAAAACAAGTCTTCATTTTTTAATTACCGTTACTTTCAGAAATTCGTTTGTTTGAGTAGACAACCCAAATGATCAAATCAATAATGGATTTTTTGATTAACTGCTCTAGAGCGGTCCAGGTATGCTCAGTTAATTAATTTCTAAAATGAGTTTTTTTTTAAATATATATATATATTTTTTTTTATTTATATATATATATATACATATATACTGCGCATGTGTGGTCTGCTCTAGAAGCTGTGGAAAAATTAATTGAAAAATGAATGATTTGATGTCTTCCTTTCAGCAAATGAAACGGAACTTTTATTCATCCCAAGGTACATACAAAAATTTTATTCCTAATAAATAACCGGCCTCAATAAAATAATCAGTTGATCATAGTTACTTCTCGCCCTCCCCATTTAAGAGTGTTAAGATTTAAAAGACAAATAAATGTTTTTTGTGGATTTCAAAATTAGACAGAAACTAAGAAAGAGTAAGTAATTCCCCCCCCCCCCCCCATGATTTTTTTCAATTTCAATTCTTTTTTCGGGTGCTGAAGCCATTTATACAATACTATAAACTGACAATTAAATTGCGTACCCATGATTTAGGTTCGGGTTCACATTAGCAAATATGCATTAATAAAGAACTTCTGAATAGCCCTGTCCCTTGGTGCAGAGGCAGAGGTCATGGTCGGAGGTTCGTTTCCCGTCCTGAGGGGGAAAAATTTATTTATATTAAAAATTGGTTACCAATTAATATTAATAAATAAGGACGATGCCAAAAAAAAACTTAAAAAAAAAATTGAACAAAAAGAGTAGTAAGAGGTCAGGAACTAAACAGCCATATTTACAATAAGATCAAGATATTGGGTCTGAGGCGCCTTTCCGTTCAGCACTCACTCAGGCGAAGCATTTTTTGTAAATAAAAATAAAAATAAATCTAACCGAACCCTATGGTTAAAGCGTATGCAAATATGTATTAAAATGTTAACAACATAATAATTTTGCCGAAGAAATTGAAAAATTGAAAATCTGTTGGCCGTGAAGAAGGATGGAACATCGGCAATGATAAATAATTCGCTTTTATCACCTTGCTGCATCCTGAGATCCCTGTCCTAAAGTTCATTGAATTGAAACAGACATGACAAAAAACAACACGTGGACATTCATCACCATTTCCCAAGATAGATAAAAAATTTGTAAGTGAATATGTGAAATGGCAGGTTGAGATATCCCAGAAACTTGAAGCGAAATGGAGCTAAAACCTTGTAAAACCTTAATAATCAAATGAATGTGGATGAATTTTCAGTTATTGGGTGGAGGGCAATTACAGGAACTGCAAGTGCGAATAGTGGTGAGGTCAGCATCACTCTGTTTGACTCTGACCTCTGAAAGTCGATAAAACAGATGCCGTTACATTTTGATCTAATTAGGAAAATCATATACATTCTTTTCCATTTCAACATGTAGTATGTCATATTACAGCTCATAAAATTCCTGTTTTTACCATTTACAGCTAATTCCCTTATTTTTATTTAAGAAAGTGAA
>JAAAKE020120450.1:0-15499 GCA_010014785.2 Anisolabis maritima | reverse complement strand
TGCTCGTGTTGAGATATTTTTTTTATTCTTTTTTATTTATTTCTTTTATTAATTTATTATTTTTCTCTATAGAATTATATTCCCCATTTCATACTCTTTACCCGCACGAAATTTCGCATTAATAAACGCTATAATAATGAAGATATTAATTTATTATTATTATTTAATTTTCCCTATGTTCGCTGGCATTGCGACGTTGCCATTTAAAAATCGGCCGAGATTTGCACCGTGCTCGTTGGCCGAATCCTGACTATGAAGAACCAATCTCAAGTCATATCTTTCATTTTATATACTATTATGGAGTTATAGAGAAAAGAAATCTGCCTTTTTATTTCTCTCAATCTTACCTCCATTCATTGCAAATATTTTTAAAAAAGTTGATTATTAAATTATTATTGATAATTCATCTGAAAAGTGATCTATATATATTCAATCTTGGCTAAAAATTCCAAGGTACTCTTCATAATTTTATTTATTTTATTTCAAGTTTAAAAAAAATACACTTTGTAAATTATATTTTGAAATTTTAATAAGCTATTTTAGCATCATCATCATCATCATAATATATCGATAATTTAACTGATATATGCATTGGAAATTACCAAAGATATATTGAATTTCCTCTATTTGCTCTCTACCTCAGATTAAGGTAAACCTTAAACTTATTTAATTCTTTAACTTTTAAATTATTGTCAAAATACTTGATAACTGTGCTCAACTTATTTATTTTATAATATATGTATAATTTATATATTTATAATATTCAAAATAAATTTCACTAAATTGTTAAATATTGAAATTTTTTTTACAAATATTGTTTGATAAATTAGGTAGATGATATATTTTCTAATCAGTCAAATTTTTCTATTCACACACTAATTTTTATAAATTTGGATTAGAGGCAGTTGTATTTATTTTATAAAATTTAAACTCAATTTCATAAAAAAATTTCTCTAGATATTGTACTCAGGACTTTGCCTTTACAACAAAAATCTTTTAATTTAAAATTCAACATATAATTGATTACAAAGAGATCTTGGGAAAATTTAACCCCATTCCTAAATTTCCAAATGATGCTCAGATTTATATTACAAAAATACCCTTAAAAAAAGGATCAGAGTTTGAAGATCATTTACCACTTGCTCACCCAAATTAATCTAGAATTCGAAAAATACATTCTTCTCTTTGATATAACTCTTTTGGGATGAGAAAAAATTCTTTATTTCCTAAATAAAGTTTATCATGTTAATCAAAAAATTCTCATTTTGATTTTCTTTATATTTAAAACTTAATGATGATAATTTCTTTAAATAACATTATTTATTTATGTCAATTTTATTTCAGAGAAGAATAAATGATATACCATACCATTCTCCAACCTCAAGGTGGTTTAACCATTTTTAAAACAGTTTCTTCGATTTTGGGTCCTCCTTCGCTCCTTAGTCCAACTCTATATTGATCTTTTTGTAAAATATTTCGAAAAAATTTGAAAATGAGTTTCGGAACTGTCAAAAACAGGCGCGATGAATCCGTTGATCCAGAAAAATGTTCTTTTCTCCGTTTAATGGAATTTCAAGGGTATATTTTCACCATCTTCCTTAAGTAAAGAGAATTGCATCATTCACTATTTTTTTCAACAATATTA
Organism: Anisolabis maritima; assembly: GCA_010014785.2. Taxonomy (NCBI): domain Eukaryota; kingdom Metazoa; phylum Arthropoda; class Insecta; order Dermaptera; family Anisolabididae; genus Anisolabis; species Anisolabis maritima. Next base: position 13,854 of record JAAAKE020120450.1, on the reverse strand, counting down.
TGCGTTTGAATTTTATATAAAATCTAGATAAAAAGATTTTATTATATAAAGTATATTCATGAAAAATATAGAATTAAAATGAAGAAGGAGAGCGGAGAATAAGTCCTCTAAATTTAAAATAAAAACTAAATTTCTTTTTCTTAGTGTTTGATAGTAAAAGCAAAAGAGATACGTATACGATAATATGTAACTACATTTATTTATTTGAAAAAAATCCTTAATTAAAAATCAACTAACAAAAAATCATTTCTCTTTTAATTAATTTAAACCCTATTTTGACGCCGAAAATATTATTATTAATTCCTTTAAAATTAGACTAAACAGCATAAGAAGAGTTTTTATCTTCCATTTTGTCATCACTATTAGATTTTCGAAAAAGTCGCGTTGCAGTTGCTTAAAACGTTCTATTTATGCCTGGGATGCTACCTTAGCCTGAAAACTTAATTTACATCCTATACGAATTGTTAAAAGCGCCCGAGGTTTCAGAACATTCATTCATTCATTCTATTCCACCTTCCAGAGGAAATCTGCTTGATTTTTATTAAAAATGAACGCCATGCAGTAAATATATTGAAGTTTTTCTAATTTTGCAAGAGATTTGTAGAAGAGAGCACATATATATTTGTATAGGTTTCACATTCGAGGGCTTCTTCTCTCACCATCTCGAGCTATACAATTTATTTAAATTATATTGGCCTCTAATTATTATAAATAAATATAGACGGAGTCTAAACGGCCTCAAAAATAGACTATGGTCTCAGCAGTGGCGTCCTGTTTAATATCATTTAATCTTTTTTTGCTCTGAATTAATTTTATTAAGGAAGGGTAAAAAATGGCTTATTTTTAAGTTTAATGAACCGAGTCCAATGAATAATATTTCAATTTACTTTGTAATTTTTCATGTTTTTATTTATTTTTTATTTATATTTATTTTATTTATTAATTTTTCTGTTGATTTTTACTTTTTTTTGGACACTCTCCCCTTGAATACGTCCCTGTACGCAACTTCTTTGAAATAAAAAATTTTCATTTTATTTTAAAAAATAATACAATTTAGTGAATTAATTACAATTCTTTTTCAAAATCTCGCCAGTATATCCACTGGCGGAGCTAGAATTTGGTCCTCACGGGGCGGCCCATGAATTTGCTGCCACTCAACTTTTTCTTTTCGAAATTTTTTTTTATCATTTTTTAGGACTGTAGGGAGATCATCATCCTTGCCCTCCCCCGTCCCCAGTTTCGTCTTTGACTTATTTAGTAAATCCGTAATAGACCTGGAAAACGACGTTTTGTATGGTAAATAAGAAACCTCAGTTCAATTTTTTTAATTTATTTTTAGAGGGAAGCCTATTGTAAGAAAGCATTTTTGTTTGCATTTGAAAATCTTGAAACCGATTTATGCATTTTTGTTCTCTGCTCATTGATAAGAGATTTGCATCTTCATTCAGCCTAATGATCATTTGCAACGTCGATAGTCGTCAGTAGATTTTTAAACTGTACGAACCATTTGGACCATCATTTTGAGGAAAAAATCATCTTTAGTGACGTGACCCATTTTCATTTTGACTGATTCATAAATAAACAAAATTGTCGGATGGTCCTGGGACTTGGAAAATCTCGATGAAGTTTATAAAAGACGGAAGCATTCTCAAAAAATTATTATTTGGTACAGTTTTTGATTCGGCAAAGTCATAGAGCCATTTTTTTTCGAAAATGAGACCGGCAAAGTAGTTACAGTCTATGATGCCTTGTAAACATGATACAGGATTTTTTTTTTAAATTAATCATTTAAATCATCAGGTAATTTTTTTAATTTGGACAGGAGTAGTTGTGGGTTTTATTTAGGTAACTATATAAAAATATACATTATATATATATATATAGAGTTCTTTATTGACAGGTGCGACTGTTTTGGCATTTGTGGATGTATGGGTTATGATGATGACAGCAGTGACTTGCCAAAACAGTCGCACCTTTCAATAAAGAACTCATTAATATAGGTAAAAAATATTTTTTTTATTAGTTACCCAAATAGTACCAACATTTACTCCTGTTCAAATTAAAAACGATTTAAATCATTCATTTAAAAAAAATAAACAATTGGACTACTATGAAGAAAAAATACTACAGGATTTTTTTTTGGATTGGAAGTTATGTGCCTTGATCAAAAGTTCTAAGAGAACTTTCAGCCGCAGAAACAATACTTTACTGGCAGAGAACTTTCCAGAGGGTTTAATCTGAAGACGGTTGGAGTTCAATTTAACCTCCTGTGACTTCTTTTTATGAGAATATCTTAAATCAGCAGTCGCCAACCTTTCGATCAAGGACCTCCAAATTCAGAAAATGAAATCCCGCAGACCACTAATATGAATTTTTTTTACATATGTAAAATAATGTTCAGAGAACTTCTAATTGAATAATATGAAATGCATTTATTTAATATAACAAAATTTTAAATGCCTCTTTCATCAGAGCAAAATCTTTAAATGTTGTTTAATTATTACAAAATAATTAAAGCTTACTGAAAGTCAGTATTTATTTCAAGCTGAGTTTTGTTGTTTCCAGCAAATGATAAAAATTAATTTTTTTAACTCGATTACAACTTTGTAATTTTCTAATGAAAATTTATTAAAAACTTACAAAAATTGACATTTAGATTAGAAGAATTTCTTAGAATATTATTTTTAATTAATTATTAAAGTATAAAAAGTGCAAATAATGTCCAGAATTTTCTGAGGACTACCAAATTTTCTTACGGACCACCGGCTGGCATCCGCTATCTTAAATCCAAGGTTAACCCATCAAACCGATTACTACTGCTGAACTGAAAAATTTAATCAGGCAATCGGTCATCGGTCAAATAGATCAGATTATCTGCAATCATGCCAGTGAGAATTTTGACAAAAGAACCAGATCTGCTGCTGTTTTTTTTTTTTTTTTATTAAATTATTATTATGCAAAAAGAGTTGTTTTATTTCAAATTCGGCGTTCAATTTAAGACATTCTTTATATAGTTATCATATTGGAAACATATATGAAGTAAAATTGAAAAAATTGAAAAAGTGGACTTGGTACAAGATAATTCTCATATGACAATATATATCTTGTTCAGGTTTACTTAGGTCTCCTCAAAGCTTTTCCAACACCGACAGTGGATGCTCAAAATCGTCTATAAGATAATATGTGAAGAACAGTGATCTACCGCATGTTTAGAATAGATTATTTTCCAGAAATTGTTCCTTGAACTCAAAGAATTTCACATGTTATATTCCTGTTGAAAACTCACAATCATATTTTTTTTGCATTTACAATACTTATCTTTTTACTTTTTATTTCATCTTTTAATGAGGTTGGGAGATGTTTGCGGGGTAAAATGAGCCAATTTCCTTCCAAATAAGGGTTATATAAGCTGATATTTTATATAAAAAAAATGCTTATTTCATATAATGGGAAAAGAAACGAAGCTATATGAGATTAAGAAAAAGTGATGATTAAAAAAATATTTACTAAAGATATATTCCCTTTTTCAAAATTGATTTCCAAAATCTAATTTTCAAGTAATTTTTTATTTTTAAGATGATTTTTGTTTTTTTTTTCAACTCAAAAGTCCCTTTAAAATGATTTCAAAATTTTAAAATAGTTTTTTCTCAATTTAAAATTTATTTCATGATATGAACGCTCTCTTGTGAACGAAAATCTTTTCATTTCAGTCTGTCTTATCTAAATAAAAGATAAACAAGATTAATATAACATTGACTTGACATTAAAAATTTTATTTAAGTTTACGATTCATTTAACTTAAGTAAGTAAATATCAGAAAAAAATGTTTAAATATTGATTTATCATTTTTTCAAATTATTATTATTTTTTAATTAACAATTTTTATTAAACTTATGTTTCAGAAATGAGAGCAATTCTATTAATCTTTTTTGGAAATTTTTTTCTAACTTATGGAAATATTGAAGATTATTGGAATATTAGAAAAAAACTAATCGAATATGAGCAGTCATCTTACCTAGGGGCATCAATTGAACTTTCTGAAATGGAAAATAAAGTTAATAACAAACTTATGACTCTTAAACGATCAGAATTTAATGCCAATTCATTTCTTCCATCAAAGAATTTTTTCACTGTGAAAGAAAAGATAATGCAATCACAACTTTGGCCCTTTCTTCAAGGACTTCCCAAGGGATCAGCCCTACATTTACACGATATTGCCCTTGTCTCCACTGATTGGTTAATAAAAAATCTAACATACCGGCCAAATTTATATTGGTGTGAAAAAATTAATAATGGTCGAGTATATTTTCGATTTGAAACTTTGGATGAAAGTTGTAATTGGAAATTAGTGAATGAAACTAGAAAAAATATACCTGATTTAGATGAATATTTTAGAAAATATATGACTTTAGAAACAAATAACCCAGAAAGGTATTATAAATCAAATAGTGTTTGGAAAGAATTTCTTGATATTTTTGGAACTATTAGTGGCATAGTTGCTTTTGAATCCACTTTTTCGGATTATTTATATCAAGTTTTTCAAGAATTTTACAATGATAAAATAATTTATCTAGAAATCAGATCTCTTTTAACTCAAGGTTATAAGAAAGATGGCAGTTCAATGACACCTAAAGAAATGCTTCAATATTTCAAAGATACTTCTTTGCGTTTTAAACAAAATAATCCATCATGGCAAGGAATGAAATTTATTTATAGTCCAAGCCGTGGTATCGTGACATCAAAAACTGCATTAAATTATATTAAAGAAGCCATACAATTAAAAAATGACTTCCCTGACTTTGTTGCAGGCATGGATTTTGTAGGACACGAAGATCCTGGACATCCTCTTAAAGACTATGTAAAAGCTATAATATCTAAAGGGAAAAAGATCCAATTCTTTTTTCATGCTGGGGAAACCAATTGGAATGGCTTAACAGACTTGAATCTTTTAGATGCAGTGCTTTTAAATACTTCTCGAATTGGACATGGAATTGCTATTACAAAACACCCTAAAATCATGGATATTGTAAAAAAACGCAATATTCCTATAGAGATTAATCCGATTTCAAATCAAATTTTAGGATTTGTTGCTGATTTAAGAAATCATCCAGCCTCTATTTTATTTGCTCAAAATTTTTCTGTAGTAATATCAAGTGATGATCCTAGTTTTTTTGGCTGCCAAGGTGTTAGCTTTGATTGGTATGAAACATTTCTAGGATTAGCTAATTATAATGCGGATTTACGCTTCCTAAAACAACTTGCAATTAATTCTATTGAGTATTCAGCTTTAAAAAGATTTGAAAAAAATAATTTAAAAAAAGTCTGGAATGATCAATGGAATAATTTTATTCAAAATCAAGCATTGGATTTATTAGATAAGAAATGTGAAAGACCCAAATAAATGTTTTCTCCATTTTCTTAAAGTTATGAAATTGTTTTTTTCCCTTTTGTCTCTCCCTGAATCGTTTGCATATATACGTTTCTCTCTGAATTTCCAATTTTTTAGGCGAATTTTTGTCTTCAGTTTGTTTTTTAGTCCTAGTTAAAATTATTTGATATCATAAATAATTTTATCTAGCGAATTTTTCATGAACTAGTCTATCATTAGTTTTTATTTTCTTTATTTTGGGCACATATATTTAAAGGATTTAATGATTTTCTTAAAAATGAATTTTTATTACTGGTTAAAAATTTTTAAAATTTCATTCTTTGTATCACAGATAAATTATTCATTTTCAAGGAATTCATTTATTTAAAAAAAAATCACATGTATAGAGATTATTAATTTTTAAGACTTTCATTTATTGCTTTATAAGGATTTTAAATGTAATACAATTTTTAACAATAAAATTTCTAACCAATGACGAATTTTTTCTTAAATATATTTATTTGTAATTCTAATTCTTTTGTCACAAAAATTAATTCATACATAAACCGATTAATTATTTAGAGACATTTTCACAGCCTCATATGGCAGTATGCCAATATATTAAATTAAGAATATTTATTATTATTTATACAAAGTGTGAGAGAGAGAGAGAGAGAGAGAGAGAGAGAAAGTTATTGTCTCCAAAACATTTTTTACACAGTAGTTTTTTTTTATATTTCGACAAAAATAAGCAAATTTTCCCACTGGACATATGAATTCGAGACTCAATTTTAATAAAAATTTATTTTTGCTTGAGTTTGTTTAATATAATAATAAATAAATTTATCATAATTTAAATTAATAATTTAACATAATGTTCCTCTATCTGCATAAAAATGTTCTTAAAATATATATACAATTTATATTATATATATATATAAATTGTGTATTTCCTAAATCCTAAAAATACCAGTGAGCAATTTTTAAAAATTTATCTAATTACTCTAAACACTGTTTTTATAATCACATCCTCTATGGGTATTTTAAATGTAATGAAATTTAAAATTAATAAATGTTAAAATATCCTGCTTTCAAAATTGCTAATTAAATGCAGATTCATTTCAGATTTAATATCATTTATAAAGATGGACATAAAAATTAACATTAATTATATGATAAAAATAATTGAAATTTAATTTTGTAATAAAATCAAATCTAATAATAAGAAAAAAATATCATGCATGTATTTTTATTCACCAATATTTCATGAAATTTACCAGGATGTTTCGGATGATATATAAATTGATAAAGTAGGTTGTATATCTTTTACAAAGATTAAGAGAGATACAAGATCTAGAAGATTAGGTTTATGAAGTAAGATTTAAATTATTTGTTATTTATTATAAATTTGAAATCTATTTTAAAAATTGGAAACATTGGTGAATAAATAAATTAATACTAATATATGTCATTTGCATCTTAAATAAATTCCTTTCTATTCTATTTTTAAAGTTCTAAAATTTAGCTTAAAATTCAGGGAGTCACATAAATTTAAAATACATATATATATATATATATATATATATATATATATATATATATAGGGATATATATATATATATATATAAATGTGTTGGAAGATGGAGGGGCTCAGCTAGAAATATTTTGGGCCCCGAAAAATATTTTTAAAATTAAAATAATCAGACATTGTAAAAAGTGACGGGACGAATTTATTTATATTGCCAATGACAAATGATGATAGTGGGTACGAAGATGTTTTATAAATTTTTAGCAAATATATATATATATATATAAAAAATCTGAAAATTAAATTAGTGGTGATTGGAATATTATTGAAAAAGTGCATGATTTTTTTTATATAATTATTAAATTATTACTCTTCAAAATAATTTATACCAAAAACCATATATCCAGTTCACAAATTTGATTTCTTAATTCAACAAAATATTTCTAGCAGCTTAATTTAAAATATTAAAACCCACGATTAATAATAAAATGCAAAAATATTTTTATTCCAATATTATAGTAAAAATTAGGCTTTTGTAGGACGTTATAATAATTAGTTTTAATGAACAAGCCTTATATGGCACATATTTTATATTCATATTACTTTGGAATTTTTACACCTATAAATGTTTATGTGACCTGCTTTCTAAATCTTAGGCATAAATTATATTTATAATTATATACATATATTTATTTATAACGTATAAATTATAAAATGAAATTTTGTTTTGTAATTTTAGCCAAGAAAAAAATGGTCAAATATAACCATATTTAGGAATAAATGTGATCCTTTGAAATATATATCAGGAAGAAGAAAGGCCTTCACACAAAGAAATACTTTCCGTATGGCTTATTATGTTAATAATAATATATTATTTAGTGAGATATGATTTTCAGTTGAAATCAGGTATTTTGAAAATCGTTACAATTTCCATCCAAAATGCTCTTATGATAGCCGGAAAAGCCTTCACGAAAACATTTGTGTTAATATATAATATTTTTCTAGGCGTCGGAATAGTGGATAAAAATAGAAAATAATATAATGATAAAGCAAAGTATTATATTGTTTTTTATTTTTCTTTCCTTGGCTGAAGGTCTTCTTCTTCATGATATTTATAAGGGTATTAAAACTACTATACACTAAACTGTATATAAATATATTAACTGAAAAATATTTTTTTTTAGATAACACAATATATAACACGTTTTTTCAGCAAATATGTATATAGGTATAAATATATAATCCTGGTTTTTTCTAATACCTTTTAGGAACGATAATAAATGATGCTAAACTAAGTAAATCGTTACAATATATTCTAGGGTATGTAGAAATGGAGAAGTGGTTAATTGTGTGTATATAAAGACTATCATACAATACAGAGTTCTCAATCCAATCTTTTCACATCTGCGGACCGGTGAAAATAGAAGAAATAATTCAAAGAACTGTTGACAACAAAGAGAGAAAAACCAAAATAATATCTTTAAATAAATCCATTTAGAAAAAAATTTGGTCTGATTTTTTCTTAAATCCCTGTCCGAAAAATAGCGACGTTGATCCAATAAAATTTTAATATTAAGCCCATGTAGTATCTTTATAGATCGGTACCGGTCAGCGGATCACAGGATAGAGAACACTGATACAACACATTATAAATATGTTTTATAAATCTGCACAATATATATTTTTTATAATATATAACATTATTCAAACAACAACATTAATTATTAAGACAACAATACTAAGTTTAACTACCTAAAGGGCTGCTTGGTCTTGAACAAACGGAGAAATCTTTATATTGTGAAAAAACACACATCTGAAAAACAAAGAAATTATTTTATTAAACGCCTGCATCTTTCACAATAGGTGGGGAAAATAAGTCAGTACTCTCTTCCAAGCTTCTAAAATGCCTTATCTCTTTGTTTCATGTTTAATAAAATAAAATTATTTTTTTATTTAGAAATAAACATTTGTAAGATAAGAGTAATTTTAAAAATTAAGCAAAAAAGGGTCGGATAATTACCTTGTCTTTTAACTGTTGACAAATTTGTAGAGCTACAGTGAATAAAACGAGAACTTCATTTAGCCAGGGCACGGAACATTCTGCCTGGTGAGTTTCAAATTTCATTGTCCCATGGTTATTAGAAAGTTGATATACTGCGAATACCAATTTGTGGCTTTGTATATAAAAACTAATTGCTAAATCTTCCGGCAAATTTGGAGTTAATGATTTCTAAAAGTAATTTTTAATAATTAAATTTTTTACTTATAATTTTAAAAGAAGTCATCTATAATATAAATTTAAAATATTCACCATGTTTCTGCTTTTGATTAAATCATCTATTGTTCTTTTTCGAGGAACAATTAAACATGTTCGACCTCTTTGAAGGCAACTTAAGATATTGCCGAGAATCTGCAAAACTTCTTCAGATGATCTGAAAAAAAGATTTCAAAGATTTATTTACCAAATATATATATATATATATAAGATTCACAAGTCTATGTACTATTTTAAATTTATTTAAGTTTTTTGGATTATAGAAGAATATTTATTTTGGAGAAAACCTTATATATTTTTATTATACAGGGTGCTCCGTTAGAATCCGGACAAAATTGTATTTGAAGTTCTCGCTATATTTGAATTCAGGGGTAGGCGCTAGTTGGCGCTTAAGTTAGCTAAATATGTCAGTAATTCTTTCATAACAAAATGGCCGAGCTCGTCAACCCAAGTAAGGAGTACGGTAGAAGGGCGGCGATTAAAGAAAGCCTTCGTGCCGGAAGAACGCGCACCGAAATTATTAAATTCTTGGGGTACCCAAGATCGACTGTAGATGACGTTGTAAAGAGATACACTGTCTCAGAGGAGTCGAAGGCCTCTTCCATTCCGGCGAGGAAAATACAGGTTAGGCAGAAATCAACAAGGACTCCAGAGATCATCCGAAGAGCTCCAAGACATGATTTTGGAAGACCTGGGGACCTCGCTTCGTAAATTAATTCGGATCTCAGATATACCTCCGAATGTCCTCAAGGTCCGCCAAATGCTCCCCGAGGCCGCCAAGCTCAAAAGAATTAGCCGCTGCAAGTTGCTTCTGTCCTCATTAAAACCCGAAGCTGCTGGTCGCATTAAATTTTTCTCTGATGAAAAAATGTTCATCGTGGATGCCAAAGTGAACCCAAGGAACGACCGTTGGCTCGCCCACAACCCCAAGGACATCCCTGTAGTGGGCAAGACCAAGTTTCCGGCCAATATCCTCTCCCTTCTCAGCGTCGTCTCAAGTGAGGGTGATGTCATACCGCCGCATTTCTTCCAGACGGGTGAAACGGTCACGAAGGAGGTTTATTTAGAGGTCCTGAGGACAGGTAAAGGCATGGATGGAGACTATGGCCTCTGGGAGACCGTATATCTATCAACAAGATGGAGCTCCCGCTTTTTAGTGCAAAATTGCCTCTCTGACAACGTTGACATGTTTTGGTCGAAGGACTTTTGACCTCCTAACAGTCCCGACCTAAACCTTCTGGACTACTACGTGTGGAGCGTAGTCGAGAGACAAACCAACAAGTCTAGGCACCCTAACGTCAACTCCTTCCGGGCGTACTCGCGCTTTAGAGCAAGGATCGAGGGCCTAGTGTAGCTATATAGAATGAAAGTTCTCAGCAAAGATCCTTTAAATGAGATATAACAGCATTTTTGGTATCTTTGTATATTGGCTTAAATAAACAACTTTTTGCATAAAACGTTTTTTGTCCGGATTCTAACTGCGTACCCTGTACTAATTTTATTAAAATACTAACATATGAACTTTAAAAAAAAACTTACTTGAATAAATAGTCTTTATCAACATTATCTATCAACACAAGAGCCAATTGTAAATGATTTGCGGCATCTTGAATTTGCTGCAATTTCCATGGATGGTCATTTTGAATAGATGTTCGATATATCGCGTTTTGTTGTCGTTGTACTTTAAAATTTATATCCTAAAAATAGAAAAAAGGTCTAATAAAAAAAAGATAAGAAATATTAACAAAAGAATATATATCTATATATATATATTACAGCCTGTGAAATGCAATCTCCTGTAAGAGTTACTACACATTTAAATGGTTCAGGAGTTGATGTGAGAACATATTTATCTTGTTTAGGAGAGACTTCTGTTCCATAAAGTGGAACTGGAAAACGTCTTGCACATTCCTTTTGAAAACAAAAGAAAAATCATTATTACTTTCCTGTTTGAAAACAAAAAGTATTTTAGTTGGTTTTTTAAATAAAATATTTTTTCAAAACTAACTTCAGTAAAAAGGGTGAATTTGGCGAAAATCGTGGTTTTTCGTCCAAAAACTCAATTATATTCCAAAGAAATGTAAATTCCTAATTCAATTGCTCTTGAATTTTCAAATATTTGGCTATAGCTATGCCATTTTCATAAGTAGAAAAAATGTAGTTGAAGTTTAATATTTAAGCTCCATAAATCTCTTAATTTGATTAACTTTTTGTATATCGGTCTAGAGAAATTACTAGTTTACAGAGAACATTTTAATTTCTAGACAAAATGTCAAAAAATGAGAGTAAAATAGAATTTTCTGTTTCTAATGTATAAGTACGAAAAGTGATAAATGGATTAATTTGCTTGAAGCTTTAATATTATATCCAAAGATCCAATTAAAAGTGACAATATTATTTAAGGAGGTTTTGTATTGACCACATCAATTTATTTTTTAAAAGAATTTGAAAATTTTTAGCAGAAAATATAAATTCAACAAATTTTCATATTCTTTTCAAAAACAAGAAACTAAAAATAGAAGTGCTAATAGCTTCTATTTTGGCCCATTTTTGACAGATTATAGTTATAAAAATTTCATTTTATTAATATTTTATTTCAATCAATAAAAGATTAATGAAAAGATAATCAAAATTTCATTTTTTTTTCGTGAATATATATGTGTTTTATTAAAATTTTTAAATTAAAAAAATTAGTTAAATTCTATTATCTTTTTTTTTGTTACAATTATTAAAGATTAAAAATTTAAAAGAATTATAAAGATATATTACTATGAGTATGCTATGCAGTTGTTGAAGAACTCCATGAACTTCTTCTTGAAGAACCCATACAAATTCAGATTGCTGGAAAGAAATAAGAAAAAAATTAAAATTTTATTAAAAAAAAGATGATTATGTAAGATATATTTATAAAAATTATTTTTTAGAGTGATTATTTAATAAAATACTCACTAAATTTGTTAGCTCTTCCTTTTCTGTTTCTGCCATTTTCAATTAAATAATGATTAAGTTTAATTCTACTAATGAATGCCAATGAATATGATGAATGTCATTAAATTTATTTGAGAGGGCTTGAAGATAGAAACACTTGTTTTTATTTTATTATTTGGCCAGCGTTTACATGTGGCATAAAAAACTGGCGCTAGTGAAATATAACATCGCAAATTACCAGAGAGCGTAATATCATACTGGCGTGCCAGTTAAGAGTACTATTTTGCCATTTGTGCTGTTGCCATTTTTACTGGCACCAGTGCTTCTGGATTATAGTAAATATAGCATTATGAAATGTCGCTGAAGTTGCAGTCACCAAATAGCTAATAGAAAAAAATTTAAAATAATTGACAAAGATATGGAAAATTAAAATGGGGGTTAAAGGGTAAACAAAGATGTTACAAGCTATAATATATATGTCAAAAAAAAAAAAAATAATTGAAATAATGAATTCATGTGTGAATGCGCGGAAATTTTGAAATTATAAAAAAAGGAACGTATTCAAATGCGTGAATTAAAAAAATATTAAATTATCTTTTTACGGCTGCTTAAATCTCGGTAGAAGGACATGGGGGTGACCTTCCTCCTCTCCTAAAGAAAAATAAGTAATGAAGTAATCTTTTATAAGATATATGATAAGTATATCATTTGGTCTTAATAGATTCTATTGTTAAATAAATTTATTTACAATCAAAAAAATCCACGGTGGTTAGATCCAAACACAGATACAAGTTTACAAATTAAAAAAAAAAAAAAAAAACGAACAATGAAACAAATCGAAAAATAAAAAATAAAATAAAAAAATTAGAAAAAGAAATGTATTCTCATTAAGAAATTATTATAAAATTATAACGATTTCTTTACAAAAGAGTACTAAACTTTAAATTAGTCTAAGGCGCAAAAAACTCTAGGGCTACCCCAGCGCTAACCATTTCTTCTGGAAATTATAGATGTGGCTCTCTCTAAAACCATCTATAAGTTCTGACTCCTGAACTAGAAGGTGTTCTTTAACAAAATTTTTCACGCATATTCTTTATTATCTTACACCTTTTATATATATATATGCTTATTTAATAAAAAAAGAGTGAATAAAGAAGAAAAAATTATTAAAAATTGGAAGCGCAAAATTCAAAATTTGAGATTGTCTGTGTCACTAATAAAGATGCCTTTAAAATGGATGTATTATAACAAAAAATTTTGTATGCATTTATAACTCAAAGAAAGTGAGTTTTCTGTGATTTCATAAGAATTCGTCCACAAATAAAAGAGATGTACGTAAAACAATTTTAAGATTTCAATTGAGAGGTGAAAGGCCAGGCGATCTATACATCCGTACCTTGCCTAGGTCTCAGTGCGCCAATCTCAATTGAAATCTTAAAATATTTTTTCGAATATCTCTCTTATTTGTGTACGAATTCTTATAAAAACACAAAATACTCACTTTCTTTGAATTATAAATGTACACAAAATTTTTGGTTATAATACATCCATTGTAAAGGCATCCTTATTAGTGACACAGACAATTTCGAATTTTGAATTTTGCGCTTCCAATTTTTAATAATTTTTTCTTCTTTTTTCACTCTTTTTTTATTAAATAAACATATTTAATGTTTGATATTGATTCAATTTGATGGAAAATTAAATAATCTAACTAGAATATTCGTGTTTTGGTCATAAATTGTAGAGAATTAAAGA
>JAAAKE020120439.1:1135-15500 GCA_010014785.2 Anisolabis maritima | reverse complement strand
GGTCTCGTTTCACGTAAAGAACCAATGGTTAGCTCCCCGTTGAATTTCTCCATTCTGAATTTGTTTCTCTCTCTCTCTCTCTCTCTGGAAACTGGAATTAGAGGGGCGTAGGCATTCTGTGGTTAGAACCCAAAATTCCTAGCCTTACCTATGGCGTGCTATCCGCTTGCACCATAACACCTATAAAGTCCAGCTTTTAATCAAACCTAAAGTTAGTCCACGATAAAATTTTATACTCATTATAACTTCATTTATTACCACATTCTATCCTAGGAAGTAATTCCTCCTTCCCCCTCCCCATCCAAATGATTCCTTATCCAAATCCCCAGAATTTAAATTTTTTTAGCAAAAAAAAGTTTGTCATTTTTTCCAATTTATAACAGAAACGGAAATACAGTCCAAAAAAAAGTCATGCTTTCATGCTAACAAAATATAAATACTGGTAGTGAAAATAACATGTTCGCTAATCAAAGGGTCCGTTATAGAGAGGCACGTCTATATTAACAAAATAATAAATTGATATATACCTAAAAGATAGCGTTCGTTATCTCTCCATGTCTGGAATTAAGAGTTTTTATTCTATTTCTAAATTATCTTTATTAATAAACTATATTTAGTTACCAATATAATTTTTCAAATTAATTGATACGTTATAAAATTACCAGAATTTTAGTTAGGTAAGAGAAAGTTGCGTGACATGCTTAATTATGCCGCATACGCCACCTAGTTTTACTTTCCTGCACTATTATATCTAGTAAGGGGCAAGTATTTTGATCATGTTGAAAATTTAAACTCAAATTTTAAAAATATCTTTTCTTTTCAAATATCTTAAAAAATTTTTTTTATGTACATTTAGCTTTTTACTTTCTCTTATCTATTATATATTATTGAAATATAGAGTGAGGGAGTATTTTTAATACTTATTTGTCTAAATTTCTCTATTTTATTTATTTTTACTCCATTTAATGCTTTAATTTGGATTTTTAATCATTAAGTATGCAATTAGGAATTTTATATTCACCAACAATAATTTTTTTTCTGCCATATACTAGAATGATCATAAAAAATTTAACCCCCCTCCCAGACCTCAATTTTTAAAAATATCTTTATGTTTCAAATCAAAAGGACCCTAAAAATGCAAAGAAAAAATCTAAATATATATGTACATGAGTGTGCGTAACTTTTTTATTAGCTTATATCTCTGAAAATGCTAATTGGAGAATATTGAATCTTTAGAAATTTATAGTCCTAGGAGAGCCTAAGAAGGTATTAAAATATGGAGTAAATCGGTCCTCAAAGAGCACTAATTAAGGTGCTTCAATATTTATTAAGAACTACGATTTTCTCATCACTGTTTGGTTTTAAGGGAGGGTTTTACAATTTCGTTGCTATTTTTTCTTTCTAATCGAGGATGTGTCTGGTCCATTAAAATGAGCAGAGATATTTTTTTTTTCTTAAACCTTCTATAAATGAGGTTACAAAAATATTTTCTTGTTTTTTGTTTATGTGTATATAATTATTCAAGAAAACGCAGATAAATAAATGCCCTCGAAGTCTGTCTGTTTTTTTTTTCCTAGAGGTACGAATATACAAAAGACGTTTCAAAATAAGTTTATGATGCTGCATTAAAATACAACCAGGCAATTATTCAACCCCCAAGGGGCGGGGGGGGGGGGGGGTGTAAAAAAGCGAATTCTAGTTGGCGTTTAGCTGCCCAATTCCCTTCCGGTGAATGCTAAAGATCCAAGCAAGCACATTAAGTATAAAAAAAGAAAAAAAAGTGAGTGTGCGACGTGCTTGTGCTGAGAGCGATTTTTTGTCTTTTTTTTTTTTTTTTTTGTACGCTTGCGTGCGCCAAGGGCCATGAATGCGCGACGGCGAGCGGGCGCGACTTTGTGGGCCGCCCACAATAGGGCAGTTAAAATTATCACCACGAATTCAAAAAAAAAAAAAAAAAAAACTCTCCGTCCTCCTCTTACTAACACACTTTTCTTCCTCTCTTCTATATACACATACGTATATGCACTTAGGCATTTTTATTTTTCAATGAATATTATAATTTCTTTAGTAAATGTTAAAGGATGCAAATTGCAAAGAATATCCAAATGCTAAGAGAATTTTATTATATATTGGAAATATTTTTTTATTCTTTAAAATTATTATTATACTAAAAAAAATAAAATAAAATTTATATATTCCAATATAGAGAATAGAAAGATCGGACTCCAATGAATTTCAAAAGAAATGTCCATTCATGCGTTTTCTTTGTTTATTGTTTTTAATAATAAAAACAATATGGAAAATTTTCATATTTAAATCTAAGAAATTTCTATTAAATATATTTTTATAAAAATATTCAAAATGCAGCGTTTCTTTTGAAACTCTCTACCCTGTATTTTTTAAACATGATGAATGAATGAGCCCTTTCTAAGGAATAAACTTGAGAAATGCACCGACTCGAAGGAATTAATAATAAAAAAAAACTTTATTTTCGATGTCTCTATGTTTCGGCCCGTACTTTGGCCTTCAGAGGACCTTAAGTAAAAAAATAACGCCAATTATTGCAACATAGATAATTCATATAATTATTTAAGGCCCAAAAAGATATATATACATTACTCATAGATAAAGGTTAATCTTGCTCAAATTTCTCTTCTCTTGATTAAAATTATAATTATGTTTTATGAAATAAAGAGCGTTATACGAAAATGAAAAAATATTTTAATTAACAAATGTTTTGGGACTTTAAAAAAAAAAAACGCCATCATCTCTTATTTTATAACAAAAATAGTGATGGTGGATTAAGAATAATTTTTAATTTAAGATTTTATTTTTTATTATTTTTTATAATCTGGAGCAACTGATAATGGCGCTTTTTTAAAAAGTTCCGAAATATTTGTTAATAAAAATATTTAAGCTACATGACGCCAATTATTTCATATTACATATAATACAGCCACTCCTTTGCCCTCCATTTATATTTATATATAAATTATTTTTATTTTATTATTTTATACCGATCAAGGTATAAAAAAAAAAGGGAGGTAAATTATTTTAAGTTGCAGTTAGAGCCAAATTAATAAACAAGAGCAAAGTATTCCCCCCTCCCGGGGTAGAGAAGTTAAAGGTATCGGATCCCAGGCAGTCCGATGAAAATAAATAAATATGGAGTCTAAATGACCCCCGATGCCGAAAGAGACAAAATATCCTATATCACATTAATATTTAACAGTAAATGATCGGTAAAGTTGACCGCTCGGTTAAGTCCAATCCGCTTGTCTATCTGATAAATGTCTGAATACGAGCCCTGGCATGTAAACACCAACAAATGAAAATAAGATTTTCTATTATCAATAAAAAAAAAGTTAGAGAAATAAATTTTGCAAAGCAGTTTTCGTCCAAGAAGAGTCGGAATATCATAGCAAGTCGTCATAGAGTCAATCCAAACGCGCATTTTTCTCTCTATGAAAAGGCACTAGAAAATCCAATCAAATTTTAAAGCTACCTTTTTGAAGATTGCCCATCTTCTTTTATCTTCAGAAACGAAGTTTTTTTTTCATTAGTCTCTAAGATTCATTCATAGCTTATGTTTTAATGAAGCATCAGAGAGCATTTATTAGAAACAGAATCAAAATTAATATCTTTTACACTAGAGAAGCTATCCATTAAAAAATCAATAGATATTCTTTCTTTTTATTTGTGTAAATTGAATCATTAGATTCTCTCCCTCCCCGTTTTGATGACCCCCAAGGGGGTCGTGTGCTTGGTCTTTATTCTGCCTTTAGAATTAAGAATTCGACCCACGTTGCCCTTTGAAAATCATCCTGTCTTTTTTTGTAATTCAATTCATAGCCGCCCTTTGCCGCCCTGCCCTGCCCCTATGTATCCCTATACACTTGACGGTGATTTATAGGGACATTATTTGATGGAAACTTAAAAGGCTTTTTTCGGGAAAAATTTGATTTCATTTATGGTCCTCTATTTTACTTAGCGCATTTTCTCTTCAGTTGAGAGAGAAAAATCTCCTTTTGCATTTGCTATGTCTCCGATTAGTCTTAATTTCCCAGCACTCGTCAAGATATATCTTTTTTTAAGTTTCTATCGGCATCTGATCCTTTTTAGATTCCGTTCTTATTTATTTAAATTAATTGGTGGCTAATATAATTTATATAATTTTTGCCGCTCAGGACGGGAACCGAACTACTATCCTTGGTGAAATGAATTTTAAGTCAGGAAATTTTACAAATACATTAAAAGTCAGATTATTTTTTATTAAATTCCACAAATAGTTATTTGTTTTTTTTTTTCTGGCCATATAGACTTTTAAATGATATATATATATATCCCAGTCCCGATGAGAGAGGTTAGTTAAAAATTCAAATTTATCGTGGCTAAATCTAATATAAATCTATACAAAATTTTATCCCGATTATTCGTTTAGGTGGAGATGCAGGACAAACACACGTCTATTCACAATTAGATAAGAAAAGTTGATATGGATGATTCTAAAATAATATTTTTTTTTTTAAGGGGGGGGGGATGTGAAACTCGGGGTTCACCTGGTTACTAAAAATTTAAATTTTAAATAATTAAAAGTCGTTATTTTTAACCTTAAAAAAATTTCCATAAAATGATTTAATCTTCTCTTTCACTTCTTCCAAGGAAAATTCATCTTTTTCTTGAGAGAGGGGGGGGGGGGGAAGGAGAGAAAAATTAGTCTATTGTTGTGCTAATTTATTATCCTTTCTTCTCTCATACATGGGTTAAAAAAGAGAATAATTTAGGTAGATTTTTGACAATATAAAGCATCTCTCCCCTCTCTTGTTGCTTGTTCTCTGTTTGAACAATTTAATCCCCCCCCCTCCCTCTCTCTCTCTCTCTCTCTCTCTCGCTTTCCCTGCAAACACGTAGTAGTAAATGCAACCCTGATTTTGTTATTATCTATATATAACACAAGCATATGAGGGCGATAGCTTATTTTTACGATCTCGTTAATTCAAAATATATTTAAAAAATAAAATCTAATGTGGTCAACATTTAACAGACTGAAAATAATTTTTTAATTTACGGATTGTTGTTCTCTTTGGTCTTCTAACCATTCGGCTTTTATTGTATTTTTTTAAAAAGTAATATATAAAATTTCTGATTATTCAATTCAATTAAGATAACTTACAGAGGAAAATCATTCCCGACATTTGCCCTTTTATATTTGATCAGCCCAAAAAGATCCCCAATCGGGGCTCCACCATAATCGCAGTGCGGTCACGCCCTGAGAACATTTCCAACGATATGATTAATTTTCTGAAAGAATCAAAATATCCGAATCAGGTATTTTTTAATTTTGGGTTTAATATCAGGATAAGCTTCCTTTAATCAGATTAATTTCATCTTATGACTATCCATTAAAGACATTTAATATTTAAAATCTCTTCTCCTTCTCTTTGTTGAGCACTATAATATAACAGGAACACCCAAATTTTTTGCAAATATTTTTCGGCATCTGGGACCTTTCAGACTCGGACCTTATTTATTTAAATTATTTGATAGCCAATATGTTTTAACTCTTTGAATATGAAGCAAGACCTCTACCTTTGCTCCAAAAGACAGGGCTATGAAATAAATGAACTTAAATAATCACAATAATGAGGAATAAATTTCCATTACTGATTCCATATCCCAACCATTTTAATTTCATCAAGCATTTAAGCCTAAACTGAAAGATACATCTTTAGTTTAATTATTATCGGTTGTAACTACTATATTTTATCTAATCATCTCTCGTACTTTTTTATAGCTTTTATCTATAAGATGAAGAAAAAATAAGAATAACAGCAGAGTTTATTTTTTCTTTTAACTAACTTACCTGACCAGATCTATAAATGTTTTGTTGTGTATATAGAAATAAAGATGGTCTCAAATGAACCCGAAACTTCAGCATCTATTTATCTGCTGCTAACATGTTATTCTTGTTTTTCTTTACCTCCCTTAAAGTTTGGAATTGCCATTAGGATACAAAAATAAAAAGTTAAGACCGGCCCGTCGCCGCTAACAGATTAAGCCCCTCGGTTAGGGGTCCAAAAGCGCCCCTCTTAGTATTCTAATATTTTAGTGCAGTGTTTTTTGAGGGACGTAAAGAGAAAATACTAAAGATACTCGATGGAAAAATTGGGACTGTTGAATAAAAAAAAAAATCAAATGACTTCCTTTTGAGAAGATCAAATTTTACACCTTCCTAGTTTATAAGATATAATTATTTTTTCTAATAAAATGAATAACAAATCATTCCCTTTGAGCAATTGCTTATTGGCACTCTGCCACTTATAAATGACAAATGACTGAGCAGCAGTTGCACCAATCGAAATTCAATCGGATTAATATATGTATTTGCGACCCTAAAAGGGAAGAAATCTCTAATCTTAAGTATCTGTGTAATGATGGAAAACTCCCCCAGGACATTTTCCCCTTGTAATAAAATAGCCCAGAATGGATCATGTTTAGAATAAGAAATTATATATATCACCTTAAGAAAAATGTCTTTTTAGAGCCGCTATATTATAAAAAAAAAATTTCTAATCTCCTCTTTTTAATATTATCATAAAAAATTTGATGGGAACATGATCACTTTTAGTTTCACGCTCATCAAAATTAATGATCCTATTAAGGAATATATCATAAAATTGAGAAATTAGCAATTCCTGTTGAATTATTTTAATCACGAATCTTATCGGGAAGAGGACTCTGCTTAAAAATTATAATCACTATATATATTTTAAATAACTTAAAGGAAAAATGGCATAAGAGAATAATTTTGCGCCCCCTCACCCCATGTCGCTTGTCTCCTTATAAATTTGGTCCCAAAATATAAATTTTAAAATTATTCCTTACCTGTCTCCTGGAGTAGTGAGAGGACTCTTGGATATGAAGCAATCTTGAGCAATAAAATTTATTTTAAATAACTGAATACAACGGTCCCTGGAGCAAAGGTAAGAGTCTCGTTACACATTCCAAGGAGCAGTGGGGCGAGTCCTTTCCTTAGTGATAAAAAAGCAGGACACATGCCAAAGCCAAACATTTTTGGATAAGAAATTTAGAAAAAAAAATCTGTTATGACACATATCTTATCCTTATCTAAGATAAGGAAAGCTGAGTGATGTGCTGTCACGCCAGATTATTTTCGACGAGCCCTCTAGGTAGCTGTTTAATGCCAATTTAATCTATTTCGTTAGAATAGTTTAAGAAACAGAGCATTTACTGCCGCCGTTTAGTCGAACAACATCATTAAAGTGGGCCCCTACACTTTTTTTTTTTTTGGGGGGGGGAAGGGGGGGAATAAGGCTTAATTCATTTCAAAGATCAGCTAATAAAGAATAGTAATGAATTTTAATCAAAAGCGGTAGAGTGAATTTTGAGGAAATCAGAAAAGTGTATCGGTAAAGTACTTGGCCGATTTTATTGAAAACTTTTGAGATGCAAGCGATACACACACAGAAAGAGAGAGACCATTTTGCGACTATTTTTTTAGACTAAGGAGACCTGATTTCCGATGAAATCTCGTCATCGCAATACTTTCTCAATATATATTTCATATTTATGTAGAAGAAGATTAAAAATAAGATAATAAAAATCAACCACAATCTCCAAAGAATTTTCAAATGTATAAATATATCATTCTGATCAACTTTCAGTAAAGACAATTTGCCTTTGTCACTTTCTCTCCTTTTTGATATTTTTCATGTTACAAGGTTAATTGTATATAAGCAGAAAAAACTGATTTTTTTTTTAAATAAAATAATTAAACAAAGATGGGGGTGGTTTTAGCTTGCATTTCAGGAAGAAAAGTAGACAACCCAAATGACCAACTCATTAATGAATTTTTCGATTAATTGCTCCTCCTTTAGAGCATACGCATACGCAATTGTTAAATCTCACTAGAAATTAAGTGAGTATGCTTTAAAGGAACTCTAGAGCAATAAATCGAAAATTCCATTAGTGAGTAGGTCATTTGGGTTGTCTACCTTTCAGCAAGCAAAACAACTGAAATTTACCTCATGGAATGTAATGATCTCGTAAAATGAATTTAAGAAAACCGATTTTGAGTTTGCCTCTGAGAATTTTATTCCCTTTTCATCTCTCTCAGGTATTTTTCCATACACTCTTCATTAGCTTTCAGTTGATATTAAATTTAACTTTCTAAAACAAATAGAAAAGTTTTCTTTTGCATCTCTTGTGACTTCCTAGAGGCTTTGAGAGAGAGAGAGAGAGAGAGAGTGGGGGGAGATGATTAAGTTCAAAAGAGGAAATTCTGGAAATATAAGGTTCTTATGATTTATTTGTTAGACTTATATTGGATTTTCTGATTTTACAAGTTTCTTTAAATTAAAACTTATAATCTAATATAACTATATACTAATTAAAATGAAAGAGAACAAACGAAATTGAAACATCGCTTTTGACGTGAATCCTCTTAAAATTTGCTCTTCTATTAGGAGACCTTGGGATTTCTTCCCACCTAGATAATTATGACTCAGTGAAGCTATCTATGATGCTCGTTGTCTCAATCGAAAGCTCTGATCGTAATCCTGTTGATTAAATTTCAGTTTTGAGTTCTGGTCAGTTGAAACAAATTTCAAAACAATGTCGGTGGAAGCGTCTCGGCCGCTACCCTGTGATAGCACAAAGAGAGCTGTAGCTTCAGAAGTTAAACGGAGTTCTATACTTATTCATGTTGTGTCCATTCCCGTCCAACAGTTCATAAAATTTTTCGGAAAGGTTCATTTCCACCCCTAAAATTCAGTGAGAGATTTCAAATTGATTAAAAATTCTTTCTTAAAGTAGTAAAGACTTCATAACGAGAAAGCGCCCTTAAATAATATTATTTTTAGATTAAACCTTATCAAAAGCTATAAAAAAATCAATTCAATAAAAAAAAAAAACTGTCCTTTAAAATACTAATAATATAAAATGAAAATTTGAATATCAATTGTAATTTTAATGGTAATAAACCTATATGGTAAGAATAAAAAATTCCACCTCTCTAATGATTGGATGTTTACTAAAAATCATTCAATTCTCGACATTTAAGTCTATTTTATGTGATTTCAGCCTAATCGATTAATTCTTTTTTGAGTTATCGCAGACGAAATAAATTATCACGAATATGAATAAAAAACATGAATTAATTAATTAATAGTGCATCCGGATAACTTGGCAAATCAGCCGATATTTAAAGGAGAATGAATACATAAATTAGCCATTTGGAGAGGAGGAGAGGGTGAGTAGCAATTAACGGCCATTAGATGCGCGTGGGAACCCATGCAATTTGAATAAACCAGGACTGACTGCTACAAGGGACAACGGGCTTAAAGTCCCAAGACAGACGGACACTCAGTAGCAGTCAAACGGAAAATTAAATTAAAGAGGAAAATAAATATCCTAGATAATTGGGGATAATGTAATAAATGAAATTCAATAAAAAAAGAACTAAATGAATCTGATTGATGAAAACAAAGGAGAGAAATTTTTTAAGAGATGTTAGGTGATGGATGAAATCAGAGAATCTGTCTCTTGGAGTGGAATTTAGGATTGATGACTTTTATTTCATTGAACTCGAAGAAAATAGGAAGGAAGCGAGAGAGCACTCTAGGGTTTTGTGCTAATCCCCGCATGCGCAACATCATCTTGGTCAATCTGACACTAACAAGTGAAAATCTTTTATAGCTGATTGTACCGTAGGACAAGTATAGAATGGATGTTCTCTATCAGTGTGGGTTTCTATAGATAGTTAGTTGGTGGTTACCGTTTCAGTTTACTTCCACTTGGAGATCGGAAAAAATAATCAGGGGCGTGGGCGGGTGATGAATATAGAGAAGTAGAGAATAGAAAAGAAATAATAAAATTTATTTTAACTGAAAATAAATTTTATTATTTCAAATCCTCCCCCCCCCTCTTTTTAATTATAGATATATTTTGCTAACTTTTTGATTTATAATTAAAATTAAATTAAAACGTTGGAATTTTGTTTTGACAATAATAGTAAATAAAGTCTCTGACCCTTAGGTCTCCAAAGATCAGTGATTCAGTTTCTGTCCTATACGATAAAATTTATTTATAAAAAGTTATTTTTTTTGATTAAAAGAAAAATACAACCTTTAAAGCCAAAGGTGGTGTCGGTTCGGATCCCAGGCAGTCCGATCAGAATTTATTTGAATCCATTAGTATCAATATATATGTCTAGATAATTGTACCGTAGGTGATAAATAATTAAATCGTTTAATGTCTATACGGCCTCAAAAGCCCAACAAGTCTTATAATAAATAAATAAATAAATAATTAGTTAATTTCTTTTGTCTTTGTCGACATCTGAGGCTACGCGACCATATTTATATAAATTAATTGAATAATGTTCGTAATAATTTAAATAAATTTTATCTCTCAGGATGGGAAACTAACTAGTGTTCCTAGACAGACCGCTTTCGATTAACTAACCTCAACAGCTTCTTAGCAATCATCATCATTAAGATAACTAAGTACAATCAAAAATTGTTCAAAATGATGTTAAGAACAATTTCATATACTCTAAAGTTAATAGTCAAGGAGCAATTTTGATTTTTCTGGTTTGAATCTTCAAGTTGGGTCGATTGTTGCCCCAAATATTCCAAAGTTTATTTCGCTTCAACTGTTAATTAATAACTTAAACACAAAGTAAGTGACCAAAAGAGTAGCGTAAAATGTTAGCATTCTATTTGCTCGTATGTTCTATAAATAAAACGAGACTAGCTCCATCTCATTTGTATGTAACGCCTAAAACCAAGAATTCAAAAGCTCAAATGATTACAATAATGGTACATAATAAAAATCCCAATATATTTGCATTCAGGAGGGGGCCTCTAAGAAAACTTTCCAAAAAAAAAAAAAAACTTTTATCTCATTTATACGTTTAAAATGTCTGCCTTTTGTAAATGTAACGCCTTTTTAAAATTCCTTAGCGCTTGTCTTGTGAGAACACTCCTTTTGTATAATCAGTATACATTTGCACTGAGAGTATATTTTTAACATAAATATACATAAACATGTGCCTCCCCCGCTCGGATGTCGTTTCATATTACCCCCATTGCGTACTCTCACTCAACCACTTGCCCTTATCCCCAAAATTTCCTTCTCTTTATTGAATAAATAAACAATATATATTTTCTATCAGCTCAATAAATCAGAAGAAATTTAATTTATACTCGGTTATTGTTTATTTTTGACATAGAGTGTATGTCACGAAAAAATTTGCCCCGTTTTAAGTTCGTAAATGAAAAGAGATAAAACACTCTGTGTGATATATGTTTAGAAAGAAAGAGGATGAAATTATGGTCACAAAAATAAATGAAGCATAATTGCTAGATGAATATGCGTGATCTGGCAACGTCTTAAAAATTACCAAAATTTTGTCTTAATTAATCAATGACTCCAATATCAGAATAATTACGCAAACGAAAATTGGCATAGTTATTCCATAGTTAATGATGAATTCAATTATATATAGAATTTTATAGCAACCCAATCAGAGAGTGTGAAAAAATAGGAATGGAAGAATATGTATTGTCATCAAACAAATTTCTTTTATTTCCAACTGTCAGTTTGTTCGCCTGATTAGACCAAATTCGATTCCAAGGAAAATTTCTCTAAGTATCTATTTTGAAACTTGGAACGTAACAATCACGCATTTTTTGTGTCCTTTCTATCTTAACCAGATATAATTTTTTACTTATTTAACTAAATGCCACTCTTCAATAAAATTTGAACATGGACTACTACTTTACGACCATTTTTTATTATTAAAATATATATACAGAGAACACCTTTGGCTTAATTAGTTCCGCCCTCGTAATAAAAAGTAAAAGTAATAATGGAAACTCAAATGATTCATCTCACTACCCAAAAATATTTGTATTAAGTAAAAATATAAATGAACAAACTTTCTGCACTTTCTTAAATGTTGGACGATCTTTTTTAATTCTCTACGGCATCTTGGGCCATATAGACTTTTACATGTCTAAATTTATTACTTTAATTAATAAGTAAGACATGTTCATTTGAATTAGATATTACTATGCAATAAGCATTCTAGTGGACTTGACTTAGTTATGAATATATTTTAAAATATTTGGTGAGTATGGTTATATACAGGAATGAGTGAGTTTGGCTGGTATGGTCTCGTGCAAAGTAAGCACACCGATGTCTCAGATAGGTTGGAGACCTGGGTTCGACTCCCGGGGACTATGGAGCGCTTGATCACCAGCAGAAATATTTTTAAATATATTTATTACGATACTGATTATTCAGGTATAATTATTTGATTTAAATAAACTTTCATCGGACTGCCTGGGATCCGAACCCACATCCCTTGGCTTTAAAGATTATCAATATTTACAAGGTCAGGATCTCTAACCTCTCGGCCAAAGGTTGGCTGGACGACCATCGCTAGCGGAATCCCTTCTATCTGGTTGATCACTTTTTTTAATGACACTTGCTGGCAATACTACAGCTTTGTTCGGACGGTCTACAAAATTTGTAGCGAAGCACCAGAGATTTTTGTAATCCGACTCTACTCTCTCTTAGCCCCCTGAGGCAAATATCTCAAACTTTGTGAGTGGGTTTATTGATTTCAAAATACGTTTCCATATTTAAAATAAATTTTTTCTCTAATCCCTTAATTCCATCTTATTTTAAGATAATTTTAAAATAACACGAAATTATTAATCCCAAAAAAGGGAGGAGGGAATTCACTCTCCTAACTCAAACTATTTGTTTTGAAAATATTTTGGATGACCGATTCAATAAAGTATTATAAAATTGGATTAAAATACGAGAGAGAACGAAAGTTTATTTATTTATTTATTTATTTATTATTCTATTTAATGTATTAAATCATATTTTCAACATCAAAGTTACTCTGTGTGTGTGTTTAATTAAAGTTTGTTTTATTTTGTTGTTTGTTTGTATTGATTCACACAAACGGAAATTAACCAACTCCCCCACCTTCCAGTTTTTCTAAGAAGAAAATATGTGTGTTTGATGGACAAGCCAAGTTTTTGGTGTGTTCTCCTCTCAACTGGAACAAATACCCCCCCTCTCTCTCTAAAAAAATTAACTCTTTATCAGATGAAAGGAACGAGAAGTTAGAGCTTTTGTTTTTCAAGATAAATATGAAAATTGATGCTGAAAAAAAATGATTTTTTTTCTATTAAAAATAAAATTTTTAGAAAATGTGGTACTCTTGCCACTCTAATAGCTCTCATACGAGAAGAGATTTATCATTCGAAAGAGGCTGAAATTCTATACAAAAATATATGAAGCCTTATTGCCAGATGAATATGAATGGGCTGGTAACGTCATAAAAATTAACATTTTATGAGATTTTGACATAAACTTTTTTTTTTTGTCTTAATAACTCCAATACCTTCAATTTTGAACAAATTGGCAAAGGTATTCTCCATTAGCATTAGTAAGCATAAATGAAGGGGTTGAAAAAAGTTTTTTTTTGTTAATTTTATTTTTAATGGTAAACATCGATGTTTCGGTCCTAGATTGATGGCATTTTATCACTTATACATAGGAATACATTTTTCTTTATCAATAAATGTACTTTTGTTTGCGAATTTTTTTTTTTAGTAACTTTCAGTTTTTTCCAAAAATGATCGTTTTTCTGGAGGCCCAACCTTTTTATCTCACATTATATATGTCTTGTCTGCAATATTATTTTACCAGGTAAGCTTCCATGATCGATATATATATATATACAAATAGACGTGCTAGCATGATTTCAATTAAAATTGATGAGACCCTATGTCTATAAATATTGCTACTTATATAAAATAATAGAACAGAATTGAGTATTTTGAAATTCGATATCTACCCGCAGTCTGTCATTGGTTCACATTACAAAATCTCGATTTCAAATTGAATTAAATTGCATGCTTTCAGGGACGAGGCCCTTCTGCTTTATTGTAGTACTTTTTAGAAAGAGCAAATAAATGATTCGCCAAAAAACGAAAGTAAATGACTTAGCTAAATGCTTCCTAAATTACTCTCCTAAAATCAGAATTCTTAGGAATCACAATTTCAAGAAGTTCGTTGTAAAGAATCGCATGGCGTGCAGATCTTTTCATTTCACTTTTCCTCCTTTCTGGAACGAAAATAAATAAAAAGTAAGAATTCAACCAATGGTATTAATTTTAGTGACGCTAACATTTAGATTAATTTATCTTTTTTTTTTTTTTTTTTTTTAAATATCTTTGAGAATTTTTTTATTTTATATTTTAATTTATGAAAAAATCCCAGCTCTGGAGATTCTCAGAATCGACACTTTAGACAGTGT
>JAAAKE020120428.1:0-10131 GCA_010014785.2 Anisolabis maritima | reverse complement strand
TTTTTACCAAATCAAAATATTCCAAATTTTTTTTCAATTTTTTAATAAAAATTTTTTCTTAACCCCCACTTTATACTCTCTTTTTATATTTTTCCCCCCCCCCCCCCCCCCCCCCCCCGGGAAATATTCTGGTTCGAAATGTTGAGATTCAATATTTTGATACCTCTGCTTCCCCCTTGCCCTTCACTCGTCTATAAATATGTTAAAGTAAGGTTTATTGTCACTCCTTACCTCTCTGGTACATTCCAAGCAAGACTAACACCAAAACGCAGACTATTCAAAGGTAGGCGACACTTTGTTGCTTTCATGCATTAAAGCTAAAGTGCCGCAGTTAATAAATAACAAATTATATATTATTATTAGAGATTCTCTTCCCAGACGTCCCGAACGTTTCGACCTTTATTAATTATAAGCGTTAATTATATTTATTTAATTGACTGTGCTCAGAGTAACAATGGAGACTTATATTGTCTAAGGTGTTTAAAATTTAGGAAATGCACAATTAAATAAGGCTTGTGAATAGATGACGGTGTTACAAAGGGTTGGAAAGAGAATCGTAAATAAAATTTTTATTTTTTATTCGATTGAAAGGCTATAATTATCTAATCTACAGCCATAGCTAGGTATCTGCAACCTTGCATCCATTAAGATTATTTTTATTACTAAAAAAAATGAGAAAGAATAGAAAATGTCCAATTGTATGTTTGTGTATGTCTCGCGCTTACTTGAGGGTTGGCGTCGGCATGGCAGAGCAATCGCACTTCGGCCCCTTCGCTGAGCCTAACGGAGCCGACGGGCGGCGGCGGCGGTGCAAGTAACGAAGCACCAAGGCCGGCAGCATGCAGCAGTTCCCCTGTGGATGAGGCCCCTAGATCAGGTGCCGCAGGACCCGCCACGGTCAACGTCACCTTGGGCGCGTATTTGACCTCAAGACGCAAATGCGCCGCTCGATACGACCGATCGGCTGCATTCTGCGCTTGGCAAGTGAACGTCGTGTTGTGATGACGTTTCTTAGGAGCGAGTTTTAAAATAGACCGCGCGGTAAAACGCCGTCCATCCGCCAGCTCCTCTACAAGGTATTCGACGCCATCAGTGAGAACGTTCCCGAAACCATCGATCCACGTGATCTGCAAAAGAGAATCCACCATTCACATACTTCTCATTTTTTCGGATAACTTCAAACCCATATTTGAAAATTTAACATGATTATTTAATAGGCCTCTATACCGAAAGTTTACGAACAATTCTTTATTAATAATGGCGGCGCCAGGGACGGAAAAATTTTAATATTTAAATAAAAAGAATTTTTAAAATAGAATCTTTTTAGGCCATTGTCTGTTTGTCATTGAGCCAATAGCAGAGCTAGTTCTATAAATTCTATAAATTATTAAAATACAAACTCTAAAAATAAATTCGTCTCTCAATTCAATTCAAGTACACATCTCAATTTTAAGTTGAATATGACAAAAAAAAAGAACAAATATTTAAGCATATAACATGGAATCAAGACTCAGCGCCATTCATTCAATTTACGTTAAGATTTTTCCATTTAAAGAGAGAGAGAGAGAGAGAGGAGGACTTGGGAATTTATTATTATTATTTAATAAAAAGTTTAAAGGAGATTATTTTTTTATAATTGATTTTTAAAGAGGATATTCAATTTTGAGTTTAAAATAAGAAATAAATTAACGAATGTTCTTTTGTTGTCGCAATGGTGGTTGATATACGTGATGGATGGGATGCCAGATGAAATAAAATAGATTCAAGTCTATATATTTAATACTTTTAAAAATGAAAAAAAAATACCGAAAATCCGTATTCATTGACTTTTGTCAACCCTGAAAAAGCGAAACGTCGGCAACAAAAACAAAAAATTTGTTTTATTTCACCTGGCTGCACCGGGACATCCCATCCATCACTTAAAAGAATAAATTAACATTTTGCTGGGTAGCCAGAAGGGCATTCTCAACGCCAGTGTTTAAAAAACGAAAACAACGCCTGTAGATAGGCAATCTCAATGACGATCAGTTGTATGCTCTCCGGGAAACAGGGGCAAATAAGAAAATTACAATTTTCAAGTTATAACAAAAGCTTTTGATTTGAGCCTTGTAAATATTTTCCTCCCATCCCCCTTTTTTTGGCAACTTTGGCATCTCTCAACTTATATACTAATTTTCATTTCATGTGAAAATAACAAGAATTAGTGTTTTTTTATTTTATGAGGATAATTTTTTTTTAATTTGTCACCCGCGTGAATTCTGCGGTTTAGAGTTTATACAAAAACCGAATTTTACCGTATTTCAAAAAACCTCTTTCGAATATTTACAAAAAATATTCACAAAATTATTAATTATACTTATTTTAAAAAATGCATATATCTATTTATAAATGGACAAAAATAAAATATATTCTTTCTTATCCTTACCCTTCCATCCTGCACTGCGGGATCGGCAATCTAATACTCCCGCTCCATTTCTCTCTTTCCTCCTATCTAACACACGTGTCTCCGAAAGACACAAATTAACAATCCACTATCTCTTATTCCAACACAATCACCATCGAAATTGGTTTTTATTCAAAAATTTAGATGTTTTCTAGACAAAATTTTTTAATCAATTTCTGAAATGAGTAAGAATTAATTTCTATATATAATATTAATTTAGGTGTTTTTGAACCTCTTGGTGGCTACTCTTGATGCACCATAAATCTTTCACACTTTCCCGTGCAAGAGGGAAACGTTATCAGGACAAAATTTCAGAATTTTCTTATTGAAATAACAAGCAACAACTTCCATTTACGTTGTTTTATTTGTCAAGTGTCGAATTAAACTATTTTGCTCTGGTTGTTATGTCTATTTTAATGTTTTATAAAATTTTTTGTAAAATTTATTAAAAAAAAAAGGAAGGAAATCCAATAAAAATAAAAATTTGCAGCAGCCCTTTCGGAAAGGGATATTTCAAATGATTAGAATCTATTATTATTTGCTCTCTCTCTAAAACGACAACATAGAATAATATTTCTTCATTAAAAACGATTGTATTTTTTTCCCCCTCGTTTCGTTGTACTAAGCCCCCCGTTTAAGCCTAAAATTTATTATTTCTATTTGTCCCCTCAACGAATTTACGTCAAAATAATAAAATGACTCTTTTTTAAGGGGAAAAAATTTTATTGACCATTTCTTACTAATCAAACAGGATACAATTATAGCCCCAACCAGGGATTAAAAGACCTCAAAACGGGAGGGGATTTTTTCATTCTAAAAAAAGAGAAAATTGCCTCCATTTATATCCAAAGGTAAATGAAGTCAATGAATGAATAAATTCGTTGTTGAAAAATCCTTTAGAATTGTCAAAAATATTTAAAAATGCCAATAAAAAATTTTCAATATGAAAAATGTGAATTCTGATAAGCAATCACTCACTCTCCTTCCTCTACGCCATTTTTCTCTTTATATTTTCTTGTCAAAAAAAAAAAAATGAATTTTTTTTTTTTTTATAGAAATTAAAATAGGGTAAAAAATTCGGATAAACGTTATTTCTAATACAAAATATCAATAATCAAAATTGGTTTGTTTTTCAATAGCTTAATTATTATTAGTTCATACATTCTATTCCCAAACCAAAATTGCTAAAATGAAGCGCGACTAAGGAATAAAGTTAACGTAAAGGGCGTGTGCTTTAGAGCTCGATATCTCTAGTTTAGTGGTCCGGGATGTCCAAACAAGGGACTATATTAGTCTCAGGGAGGCTACTAAGAATTATTCTACGTCAACAATGATTCAAGAAATTTATATTTCCCTCCTTGCCTCTCCCCTGTTAATTTTTATTATTGTTCCTTTTAGTTAAAATACACGGTGGCCCAAAATTCATTGCATTTAAAATAAAAAATATCTAATATGTGAACTCAGTTGCATGGCTTTTTAAAATTAAAAGTTTCCAAGACGGAGGAAGAAGGAGAGGAGAGGTGGCTGAATATTTGGGAAAGAAGGGCAATGCAAGACAGCCAAATAAAGCGGCAAAATTTAAAAAAATTCGTTTTTTATTATATAAAATTATCAACATTTCGATCGATTCTTCCAGTCTTCCTAGGAAAAATCTATTAAACATATTATATATATTTTTTCAGACTTTATTATCTTGATGGTGGATCAAGTAACCCCAGGCGTCGAACTCGGGATCTCTAGCCTTTGCCGGGCATCGTTGTGCTTTCTTTGCATTAGATACTCGAGCACACTGTGGTCTAGTGTACACCGGTGCCCGAGTTCGACTCCCAGGGACACTTGATCCACCGACAAGATAATATAATCACAAAAATATGTTAAATAAACAATGACTAAATATGAGCATGAGAATGATTTGGGAATTTGAAAATCTGATAGGTACTACCAGGGAGTGCTCGCAAAAGAGCTCTGGAACAATTAATCGAAAATTTTCATTAGTGAGTAAGTCATTTGGGTAGCTTATCTTCCAGCAAGCAAAAACGGAGGAATCTATGCACATATTTTTTTTTAAATTTATTTTGCTGACATTTTATTATTGTTTTATTAATAAAATCAAAAGGAGTGAATTTAACTTTCTAAAAGAAGGGAAAAGAACGAAAAAATATTAATATTCGGATTCCATCAATTACTTACTATTATTCTGAAAAAAATAAATTATAATATCAAAAGTGAATGAACTAATTAATATTTAACTAATAGATTTTTTATAGGCGATGTTATCTAAATGTCAGAAAATAAATAGGAAAAGGTTAATGTAATATTATTATCTTCAAATGATTTTATTTTGGGAATAATGTCATCCTCATAGGGAAATAGAAAAAATTCTTTGAAAGAAAAGGAGAAAAGGAGCGAACGTATTACTCAATTTCAATGGTTTCTTACCCAAGAAAGTATTTATTATTTTTCAGTTAATTTCGGCATAAATATGCCGTATCGTAAAAATATAGTTATATAACGTTTAATGTCTATATCGCCTCAAATGCCGAAAAGACAAATTAATTTCCGGTGCTCTTGACTTTAAATCAGATTTGATAAGAGATAAATAATAAAATTTGAAGAGATGGGGGGTTACAGACAGGTGAGAAGGTTGAAATAAAAAATAACTTATTATACTATTACTCATTATTTTCCTATTTTGTTAGTCCTGAGGATAGATATATAAATATCGCTTTTTACATTATTGCGCTCTACTTAGTTCATTTGTGACAACCTGATAATAAGCTTGAAAAAATAAAGAATCGAATGAAAAGTGCAAATATTAGATGCAGTAATCTTGAATAAATATCCGAGAAATCCCAAGTAATAAATATAAACGAGTCCTCCCCCCCCCCCCCCCACCATAACGCACACTCGGTCTGATCTGAGATTAGACACAGATTCATTGTATATGGAATGCTATTAATTAAATTATGCATTCGAGCTTTCGCTCGTAATCGTCAGGCATATTCACTCATAGACTCATATATTGAAGAGAACTTCACTCCTCTCCATTTGTAATCATCATCCTCTCTCTCTCTCTCTCTCTCTCATCATCATCATCATCATCATCATCGGCCCGGAGGATTCGCTGATCTAATTATTTTCATTTCAATTATCCTGAATGTTATTAGTGGGCCTAAATAGAAACGAGTATTTTATCTAAATATCAATTAATAATGCAAACATTTCTATTGGTTATTAATTTTCTCGGAGAATGTTTTAATAAGAAAAGCCGAATATGACGTAATTATTTTGGAGGCCTTTCTGCCGTTTTATCCCTCCCTCACTGCCTAAATGGCTGCACCGGTTCTGGGTGAATTAATTTCAACAATTAGGCTACCTATTTCCCATCACTTGTAAAAGGCGGGCATCGCACCTGGGCAGCCAAAATGATATAGCAATGACACAAATTAAAATTAAAAATTAGATGAGAAATAAATTCTCATTCTTTTAAGATAGATTGAGAGAAAAACAAAATGATAACCTGAAGCGCAATAGAAAAAAAAGGTGGTATACATTTCTATTCAATTTATATTATATATGTATTTTCTATTCTTTTTTGAAATTTTCCATCCCTCCCCCCCCCTTCCTCCGGATACGGCCTAGTTAATAAAAATAAATGAATTAAGTTTTTTAAAAGAATTAACCAGGACTTAAGAAGAACTAAAGCCAACAGGAGGCGCTAATAATAAAGTATTGAGAAGTCCTTTTAATGAAAGGGAGAATTTCTTAACAGGATCCTGGGACGACTAAAAGTACTGAAAATTGGTATGTATTCACTTCTGGTTATTAAAAAAAAAATATTTGATATTCGGTTCTCCCAGGTGCGATTTAAAATAATCCTTATTGAGATTTTTTTAGAGTTCTTTCGGCATCTGAGGCCATATTTAAACGATATACAATTTATATTATTTACGGTACATGTAATTTATTTATACCAAATATTATAAATAAATATGCATTGGCCTACCTGGGATCTGAACCCACACCCCTGGCTTTTGAGGTTATCAATATTGACAATGCCACTATCTCTAACCTCTCGGGTTCGGCATAGGATTCTAATTGAGTTATATATATATATATATATTTACTTTCCAATTGATTATAAACATCCTCTTTTTTTAAGGTATTTCTCTTATCTCTTCTTTCTTTATAACATGAATAAAAAAATAACTTCCTTCCTCCCCTTCGTTGCTCTCGATTCTCGAATATGTTGTCATAAGATATGTCTTTAGCCTCGATTTAAAGTGATAGGGAAAAAGAAGAGGATTTAGAGGGGGTGGATGCGGGTCACGGAAACGACCAAGAAGAATGCATCCAACCAAGCAAGATTTTATCTTCCATCTTGAGCAGCCATTATCTTTTGGTACACACCTCTTGAGACTAAAGATGGGGTTTTTGGCCGCCTCTCAAAAACCTCTCTCTCTCTCTTATTCCCTATATATACAAAGAGAGAGAGAGAGAGAGACACCCCGCAAGAGCTTGATTTATCATCTCCCGTTCTTTCTTTATTGCTTTTGAAATTCGTTATGTTACCTTTTACCTCATTCTCCTCTTCTTATTCTACAATTACTTCAACCTTTCCGGGTTTGCTCTTTGTTACCACCTTCCTCTCTCTCTCTCTCTCTCTCTCTCTACTATCGACTCTTATCTCACTTCTACCTCTTCTTCTTCCTAAGGACTTTACCCTTGAATTCAAACTAAAGAGAAAGAGAGGAGTTAAAATTAAAATCGTCTTGTAAGATTACTTTTAAGAAAACATTTAGTATAATTTATAACCATCTCCTTTTAAGGAAGAAGAAAATTAATTAATCGCAAAGGGAAGCAAAAAAAAAAGTATATGAAACTATTAAACGGAGGTAACATTAAAAGGAGGAAAAAAATAGTTGAATTAATTCATGACAAAAAAAGGGAATTTTATTTAGGTTCCTCTGTGATTCAGTATTGGTGGTGACTATTAGTGGCTACTAGTGCTTCATCAATGCACTTCAAAATAAGACGCCTTCTCTGACAGTCGAAATCAGAGGTTTGAGAGAGGAATGGAATCTTTTTATTGGATTGAAAAAGCCTCAATTTCCCTACCGATTATTTAATCAAAGAGTTACGCATTTGTCCGGAATTTTGAGTTTAACCTTATCTTATTTAAAAAATAAGAGAAATGAAGTGGGAGGAAAAGAATTCCTTTTTAAAACCCCCAAATGAGACTTCTACTTATTCTTAAATGCATGCTATTAAAAAAAAAAAAAAAACTACTTTACTAATAAATATAAAAAGATTTTTTAAGAAAAAAAAATTATACTTTGGACTCGTTGAAGTGAAATTATTTTTTCAAAATTTGATAAAAAAAAAATTTAATGAATTTTGGCCAAAAATGCAGAGTGAAATTTAATAAGATCAGATGTGAATTGATTTGTAATAATATAAAATTATTTTTGATCACAACTTAAGCAAAAGAAATAAACATTTGTACACACATTCAGTCTTTAAGAAAATGGTAAAATAAAATTCGTAAAATTATTTAATCTAATAGTGACATATCTAATGTAACATTTTCGGAGAATTTAATCATATAATGAGGTAACTAGAAATGTAACGCCTTTGGAAAACTTATCGTTTTGCGACCTCTCTTGTTTCAGATACGAACGACCCGGAAAAGTGCCCTAATGCCGCAAACCAAGCAGGGATGAGAGATGCTTAATAAAGTTAGATTTCATAATAAACCATCAACGAACATTAAATGAATTGGATCAAGAGGTCTTTTTTTTTTTTTTAATGATTATAAGTGAGAATCAGAATGTTATTTAGGAACAAATACACAAACAAACAAGCTGTCAGCCAAAAACAAAAACAAATGTTTGCAGGTAATTAAAAAAAAAATTAAAAATAAATAAAAAAAAAAAAAATGGTGAAAAGAACTAACAACCACCTGTAAGCGCGTGTGAAGACGAAAATTCGATTTACACGCAAGCATTGGACACATTGAAATTAAACAAAAGTTTAATTTGCGTATGTTATGATTAGAAAGTATTTTTTTTTCTTTAAGAAATGAAGAAAAAATTAATAAAAATAAAAGTAAATTTATTCATATATGGCTAAGAATTCCACAACAAAATTGTATGGAATGAAATAACGTAATGGATGTGGAATTTAAAAACTCCTATCAGGACCGGGAGGAGCTTGGACGCTGAGCTATTAAAACCCGACGACCTTATCTATAAACTCTCTCATTACATTATCTATTCAAATAGATGCCTCACCCAGAAAATGTGATTTTTGACTACAAGTGTATATACAGGGTGCAAATGTGTCAGATCGGATTTTGCCCTTCCTTATATATATATATATATTAATATGTATGTATTCGACTTTTTTTAAACTATTTTTCATTTATGGTAACAGGGAAAGAAATTAAATAATAATTTAGTATATTTTTTGAATCCATTTTATTTTAAATCCACGAAGAGTCAGAAAAATAAATAAGAAGCTAATTTTATTTTAATCGTTGCCTACGTTTCGACTCCAGGTCTAGGCTGACAACAATATTTTATTTTATTATTTATATATACCTATTGATTAAAAATATGAGCAAGAAATCAAAGATTTTCTTTAAAGTGAGAAGAAACAATTTTGACATCAAATTACATTTGTTTCCTTTTGAATTCACGGTATTTTTTTTCCACTGTTGTCATTCGAAACTACGAGTTACCAAAGCTAGGACTGAATGTGCCAGTCAACTTGAATTACGGGAAAAGGACAAGGAAAGAACAAAAATAAGACGTAGAATTTAACAAGATGGTTTTTTCTCATTATTATTAACTAAAAATAAAAACACTTCGTATTTCATAAATTGACAAAAGTGATTAATTTCCCTGATTAAATGGATGAAAGCTGTAGAAGAAGAAGAAGATAAGAATGAATGGGACGATTAAAAGATTCATCAGAGTGACGTAAGTCGTAATATCTTAATTTTATTTTCTATATTAAAATGAATGTAGAAATTTCATTAGATAAAATATTAATTTCATTTAGCTATTAGCTTTAAATTAAAATTTTCCTCATCTAAGATTTATGCTTGAGCTTTTTGGTATATAAAATTGAAATTGAGAAAACACTTTAATTTTTCACAAATTTATGCCCGTAAGTTGGTTCTCTTTTTATTTGGTGGATGCAATGAAATCTTGTTGGAATCAAATAACTAAACTCTACAAAATGATAATAGTAAAAAATAAATAAATAAAATAAAATATTAAAGTTATTAAAAAAATAATTAATAGTTCTTTACTGCGTACAAGGTTAAAAAAAAATTGTTGAAATATGAGGAGTAGGACTACGATTTTGATTTGAAGAATTTAAATAAGCATATTCTTAATTCCATTAAATAATCAGTATTATATAAAATTTTGTCGTAAACATACGCCTTCTCCAGCAAATGGAGTGTAAAATTTAGATTATGTCACGATAAAGTGGGCTGTTATAAAAACGAAAAGAGGATGAAATTCTGTATCCAAAAATATATGAATCATTATTATCAGATGAATATAAATCAGCTGGCAACGTCTTAAAAATAAATAGCTTTTTTTTATCTTAATTAATCAATAACTCCAATAGTATAAAAGTTGGACCAACAAAGATTAGTTGAATTATTCGC
This sequence comes from Anisolabis maritima, assembly GCA_010014785.2. NCBI lineage: Eukaryota > Metazoa > Arthropoda > Insecta > Dermaptera > Anisolabididae > Anisolabis > Anisolabis maritima. The sequence continues at coordinate 4 of JAAAKE020120428.1, read as the reverse complement.
TATT
>JAAAKE020120417.1:0-15503 GCA_010014785.2 Anisolabis maritima | reverse complement strand
AATAACATGACTTGACTTGCATACTCACATTGCGGGCATCTTATATTCCCATACAACATGGTTAGCCTTAGTGTCTAAAAAGGGTGGGAAAATGTTGCAACTTCGTTGCCTATTTTTTATACCCAAATTATAATGATTTTTTTTTAAAGAGCACTTTCCAACTGTTGGTAACATGCGCAGAGCATTAGTGATGGTTAATAAATCAAATTAAATCAGTCTGATTATTTCAAACTTGAAAATTGCTCTTACTCTGCCGGAGCAAAGCTAAAAAATTTTTTCACTACTATTCTTTTCCTATGAAAACAGTAGGGCTCTAAGTACCAAATAATTTTAATAAGTTATTTTTCTTATTTTAGTATTTGTTAAAATTTAATATTTTGAAATTAATTATTAATATATAATTGTTTTTTTTTTTTTTTTTTTTTAAGAAAATAAAAAGAATTAAAATTATCTCCTCCAAAGGCGCGTTTTTATTCTACTAATGAAATTCTTGTGGAATTAATAGGCTATAAATCAAATAAATGATTCTAGTGAATTACCTCAACTACAAAAAAAGTAAACGAGATTGAGAAAGACGGTGATTAAGATAATAATGACACCTGCTTGTTTACAAATGCTAACGCACTATCATCGGAAAAGTTCCTATAAAAGAACAAGTGACTATAAATGTTTCCAAAAGGACAGACATACACGATTTCCAAAGAACATTTCACATGATATAAAAAAAAATTTAACTAGGCAATTTATGGTCAATAAAAAATTTTCGGCTATAGCTCATGTTGGAATTTAATTTAGAAAATATTAATATAGTAAAAAAAAAATTTTTCCCCTTTGTATTTATTAAATCTTAACATCAAAATTTGTTGTTTGTTAGTAAACAGAGTAATTTTTTGCTGGGGTGTGTATTTAAACCATCTCCAGAAAGAGATCCTAATGCTAAAGATGCTAGAGGGGGAAATATATTAAATTTTTTCAAATAAAAATTATTCAAAATGATGGATAGAACAATTTAGTATATGAGTATTATTTCGCTAAATAAATATTTCCTGTTTAATGAAGGTAGAAGATTTTTTCACTTCAAAAAAAATATTTTTAACAAATTATATTTATTATTTAAAAGGTATACAAACTAATTTTGGTTTCGAAAGCATTACTGACTAAGATAGGCATTCATTCAATCTTCCTAGTTTGGCCTTACGAGTACTTTTTATTCTAATAAATTTGGAAAATATATCTATTTTTTATGTATTAGCTATCAAAATAAAAAATTTACAATTACTAGGTTCTCGGTTAGTCTTCTTTCAAATTTAAACGGATTTCGATTATAGCCAAAAGTTCATGGTGCTTTTGGTCAATGAATAATAAAAATAAAATTATATTTTAATATATCAAGCGTATATATATCAAGTTCGGCTGCAATATGTACATATTCACATTTATTTAAATTTTTAAACTTAAGGGAGTAAATCGTTGAAAATTCATTTCATAAAAATCACAATTCGACTTTCCTATATACTACGTACAATCCTTCAAGCAAGGAAAGGAAAAAGATTTTAAAATAAAAACTTTAATTAAAATTTTATTATTTATTTATTTTTCTAATAGTTATTTATATAAGAATTTAAAATTATTATAACTCAAGGTATTTAATATATACAATTAATATATTAACAAAAAATTAGCATTATAAAATAATAAAACGTTTGTGTTTATGCACAAAGACTAATTAAATATTCCCTGAACTCTTTTAACCTTTCCATTAAAATAATTTTAATAGCAAATTAAATTTGCAATAAAAAAAAACTTTCTTATTAAATGTTTGGAATTGAATATTTCATCTAACCCTTCCTTCTCTTCTTCTTGCTATCAATTCAACAAGTTTGATGTTATCAAAAAATAATGTTGGAAAATTCTTTCAAACATAAAACAATTTTAATTATTTTAAAGCTAAAAAGTATTTTTTTTTTTTATTTGTAATCGAGTAAAGACAAAGAATTTTAATTAAACCCCCTCAAGTGCCATTGCAAGGCTGAAAAATGTGGAAATGATTTCTAAACTTAATTCATTGAAAAAAAGTTTACAAATTTTTTTAGAAATAATTCTCTAATAAAGGCCCATGTCAGGATTAACGTAATTTAATTTAGTTTTCAAATAATGTGAATAAGGAGTGATTAAGGGATAAACCAAATCTTATCACATTTTTACTTTCTCTTACCTATACATGAAATATATAGTGAGAAATATTGTGTATATATATATACTTTACATAACATCTCTCTAAAGTATAGTCTCGGCTTTATATTCTTTGATAATGACCCATTGACTAAGCATGAGTTTGGTTCAAAAGATACGGTTATTCAGTTGAGTCCTTAGATATGCCACTACAACCTAGATTTTTTTGAAAACATAGAGGTTTCAAACAATGAAGTTAGTGACGGTTAGTGGTGTTTAATTTTTTTTTTTTTCATTTTACAAAGCTAGAGTGGGGATGGGTGGTCTCGAGCAACCCGAGTGTGGAACAGCCCCATCGAGCCATCATTAACGAATTTCCTTTATTTATAATTTTCTAAATGGCCTCAGCAGCAGGAAAGATTGAAAATTAAAGTAAAAAAAAAGCCGTAGCAGGCGAAATGATCGGAGGTGACAAATTATAAATAAACGAGAATATATTTACATTTTTATTACTTTTAATTTAAATACTTTATTGTTTGCTAATTTCTATGTTGTAATGTTATTGTACCGAACTATAAAGGAGTTGACCGTTTAGGCGTATCTAAAATTCGACCCCATCTCTCTCTCTCTTCCCCCATGTTATAGTCTTAGTTACAAAAGTTAATAACATCATTGTCCCTAATATAGAATTCTTCATGTCAAGTTTGAACATTATCATTATTTATCATTATCTCATATTTAAGGTCACAAAAATAGGGACAATCAGAATTCTTCTAACCATCTCATCGCCATGATAAGAATTTTCTATTATAAAGCCCCATTAAATAGTATTTTTAGTAGCATTATGCGTATCAAATATAAGTAACACTCACTAGGCTCCTTAAAGACTCTAAGTCTCTAAGTCTTGGGAGGGTTTACTTATTTTTGATACGCCTATTAGTTGTTGATGGCTGGAATTTTAGTTTGAAAATGAAAAAGAAAGCGGTGGAAAATTTTTAGTATGTTTCAATAACAAATTGTCTTAATTCAGATCACATAAAAGTTAAAAATCATTTGTAGACTTTTAAACTCCAATAGAAAAAGCAAATATATCACATAAAAACAAAAATAAATAAAATTGCCTAGTCTTCTTCAAGTCAGACTAAGCAACGAGCCGGCCTTTATTTCTATGTTAAAAATATAGAAATTAATAAATTTCAAAAAATGATATTTATTATCAATTTTTAATTTTTAAGGATATTTTTGAGAAATTCTTTTATTTTATTTTTTAAATTATTTTCTTTCGTTTAATTTTTAAGAAATTGAAAACATTTAAAAGTTTTTGTTATTAGCTGATTTCAGATCAATTCAATTTGCAATAAAGGAGTCAACGATAAGGTTGCTGAAATTCCAATTTGTTTTCAAGTGTTGCGACAACTCGAATGATGGAAAGAGAGAGAGAGAGGCGGATGCGACAGCCCCGGAAATTGATTTTCACTCAAACACAACATACGCACACACACACACACACACACAGCGACCAAATGTTTAAGTCAAATATTATATATATAATAAATATAAAGGCTATATCCAAGATAAACAAGGATGAGTTTCTAATGTCTTTCATTTAAGATTTTAATCAAGCTACTATAATTAATAAATTCCTCTAATTAGATGAGGAAAAGATAAAGTCGATTACTCCAAATAAGAAGCTTTTAAATGATAATTTAAGTAAATGGTATTTACTGGAGGATGTTAAGGTTTTGAAAAATTCATCAATTTAATTATTCCTTCTATTTCATATCTTGTTCTAAGTTTTGTCAAAGAACTACTAATCCAAATATAATATAAAATATATTAGGATCTAAAAAAATTGATCAAAAATAATAGATCACCTTTCCACTTAAAAATATTTAGAAAGATAAATAAAATTTATTTAAAAATTTCAATATTAAAAAGAGTTAAGTGTGAGCAGCCAATTTTTCTGATCCCGTAGTGGTGGAATGATTGACGAGGACTGAAGAAGAGTATGGATAGTAAAGTGAATAAAAAGAAACAATTTCAGAAGTAACATCTCGCGCGTTTCGGAACCTCGTTCTTAATTAGAAATCTAGAAAATTATATATATTGTATAAAGAAGGATAAGAAATTAATTAATTTACTTGTCATTATTTTTATAACGAATGAAGAGAATGATATATAAAAACCATTTTTATCATAAATCATCGTTAAGTATAATTTTAATATTCAATTAATAATTCAACAACAAAATAATAAACGTAAGATTGCAATTAATGATGGACAAGTAGTTTTCTTTCTTTCATATGTAATATAAAGTGAGAAAGTATTGCGAGCGCAAAAAAATTGATGTCGAGATTTCACCGGAAATACAGAAATGTCTCGTAAAATAATCTGTCTATCTGATTGTGTTTCAACAAAATTTTTCAAAAACGCCCTAAGCTGGAATTTTATATTTAATCTAGGTACCCCCATTTTACTCTTGTACGTTTTTTATTTTCTCTTAAACTACTTGAATTAAATAAATTGGCTGTACATTGTTCTATGAAGAGATGAATTAGAGAACGGCCCGAGGCAAAAAATCTGGAGTGACAGCACTCACTCAGCTTTCCTTACCTTAGGTAAGAGAAAGTTGTACCAAGTGCGTTTAGTCACACCAGATTTTTAATTTATCATTATCTTATCATTATAAAAATGATATGTATATTTCGAATTATTTTATATTTATGAATTTTACTTTAAAAAAATTATTAAATTATAGAGAAAATTGCAAAATCTGATAGTGGATATTATGTGCGTACCGAATTTGAAATTTTCTCTTTCTTTAATTCGCTCTTCACTTTATTTTTATCAAGAAGAAAATATATTCAGAAATATCCATTCACTATTTTTATCAATCATATGACAGATAACGTAACGGTACTTTAAGAAAAAATTAATTTTTTTATTCATAATTTAATAAACAAAATATTTTTAAAATATCTTTAGATATTCATTTTCTCGTTCTAGGCCCTCGTTGAATTTTATTTGAATATTTTTACTTTCTCTTTAAGATTGACATAAGGAAGCTCGATTGATGAGAAACAGTGTCACCTTTTTAAGTATGAAGAGTTTTGAATATAGAATTCACTATAATAATAATAAATAAAATAATAGAGCACTAAAATAATTTATGTGGACATTAATATTATAAAATTATGTTTAAAATTAGTTCAAGACATTACTAGTTAGGTAGTAAAATTATAATTAACAAAGCATAAAGTGATACAATGAGGAAAGGTAGAAAAAATTATTTATTTTATTTTAAATAGGACATTAATTATATTTCGTATCTATTTTTATAATCTATTTATATTTTTTTTTTTATAAAATTCCTTACTTACATCGACCTTGGCCAACTACTCAAGTTCATTTCTGAACGGCATCATAAAGTTAATTCCACTATAAACGGTGCAGACATCTATTAATTAATTATCCATAGTAGAATGAAGGGGGAGGGGAACTTGGGCCAAAGACCTCATTGATTTATTTCTGAAAAAAAAAGGGGGGGGGGTAGAGTATTGTAAAATAAATGGTGGAGTTGTTTGATCAAATATTTTAATTATTTGATTGTTTGAATTAGTCGTGATTAAATATTGTTATAAGTTTCATTAGTGTTTAACAGAATTATTAAATAAATTAATAATTTCTATGTAAATCACTTTTGTAAATGTTGGATTTATTAATAGTAGTTTAAAAAAAAGAAAAATTTCTTGTTTTATTAAATATTTGAAAAGCATCGCTCCGAGATGCAAATCATAAATTGATATGTTGGAATTCGCCTACAGGAAACTAACAATTATAATAATTCACTTGCCGTTGATAATTGTTAGATTAAATTTTTTCAGGGAGAATACGTAGGTATATAGTTCCATTTTAGTACTAGATTCTTAGATACAAAAATCATGCCCCTAAAGATTTTATACATTCAATAAAATATAAAATCTGAGTTAAAGATGGAAATGAGCCTCACAAAATTTCGTTGAAATTGAGATGGCGCAATATTTTGAGCTGCACGCGCATCTGGAATTTTGTAAAGAAATCGGCGCTCCTAGGCGGTAAAATTAGAGCCGTTGTATCTACATTATTTACCTATATATTTCATTCTTTTTATAATAAAAATACTCAAAACAACAAAAAAAAAAAAAAAAAAAGACAAACAGCTAGTCAATAATAGGAAATTTAACGTCACTGGCTTGTTAAGGGATGAGTCAACAATTCTCTACTTTAGTAAAGCTGTTTCGGGAATCGATTTGGTGAAGAACCTGGGAAACCACTGTTTCTCAACCTATGGGTCGCGGTAGGCCGTAAAAGGATAGTTGCAATTTTGCGTCAAATGGTGAAGTTGGGTTGCACGGCAAAAATGATGAGAAACCAAAATTTAATTAATTTACTATCCACGGATTCGATCCCGCCAAGCTGTCTCCTTTGTTATATACAAAAATACCTATTGACCATACGTATTGTCAAAAGACCTAGCGTGTTGGAAGAAAAATATTTATATTAATTATTTCATTAAATATATATATATTTATATTTTAAGAACGTGACATGAATTCATGTTTTCGACCCAGCTCTGCATTAAATTTAACTATAAATTCCTAGTATTAATATACGGCATAAGGGAAATTTATGATTTAATCTAGAACTGGGGAGCTTTACAATTTGCTCAATGAGAATAAGGACATTCTGTGTTTGGATTTGCTAAGTTAATGAGGGGAAGACAAAAATAATCTTTAAAAAATAATAATAACTTTTCTGAATGATTAAACTTGAAATTAGAATATGCTATCGATACGGTCGTAAGTTTTGACTAAATCTATGATAGTAGGCTATAGTCAAAAGAGGGGTTGCAAATGCCAGTGTCCAGTAACATTTTATTAAAAAATGTTCGTTTAATATAAGACTGGTTCTAGGAGGAGGCCTTTATCATAGATAAACAAATTCCTTGATTGGAATTTGATAGAAATAGCCTTTCTATAGAACCTATAAAAGTCAAAATTAGTATGATTTTAATACCTCCCTTAACAGATTAACCGGACAAAAAAATGGAAAAAGTAAGGGCTTTTTTAAGAATAAAATTAATAAAAAAATTCAATTTAATTTAAATCTGTGATATCCCAGCGATGATTGATATAAAAGAAAAAAAAAACAAGTTCCTTTTGGGAGACTGCTTTCACGCCTTTTTTTATTACTGATTCATTCATGTTTCGAGAGGGGAGGTGGAATATCCAAATTTGCTTGAGTAGTGTCTTCAAATAAGTTATTTGAAATTTCTTTCTTTTACGGCTTCTGAAGGACTTCGTCCTTATATATTTATAATTAAAAAAAAAAAAAAAACCGAGGTAAATTATGGCTGTATGCAGTGTAGAAGATGAAGAAAAGATAGTGCATCCAGGAGAAAAATAAAAATTTAATTTTCGGTCGATGTTTCGGGTGCAAATCGCACCTTACTCAAGACTTATTAAATATTTTATGTTTAACAAAATAACTCCGATGTGTAATTTTTAACAATTTTTAATCTTGACTCGAATCCGAAACGTTGACCGAAAATTTATTTTTATTTATTTTTCTCCTGGGTGCACTATCTTTTCTTCCTCTTCTAAAAAAAAAAATTGTTTTTTGGAATTGGTCTTTCTTTATATGTTCAAGTGAATTTAGACATAACTTGTTGTTAGGAAATGTATGGGAAGTTTTATATCTAATATCAATAATCAACTAGTCCTATAAAAGGTGGCGGTAGCCCTCTGAAACATCTGTATATGTATAGATTATATGTTGTTGATAGGAAAAGGGAGGGCCAACTGATGAAATCTAACTGTCACTATCTTCCCTTCTTTGGGAAGAATTAAATATAATTAGTAGGAAAAGAAAAAATACAGACCTATAAAATTCAAACAAATCAATTAGACTAATAGACAATAAACTAGAACTTTTATAATTTATGAATTTAGCGTTCCCTTTCAAGGGGAATTTCGAAAAAAATTTATACAAATTATTACTTTTTTTTAATCTCTTCACTATAAACATTAAGCAAATGAAGCATCTCGAGCATTAAATAATTTTCAAAATATAATAATAACAAATTAGTTTCTTTAAATATTAAATCGAGATTTGATTTTTTTCAAATTCACAAAGTCTCCTAATAGAAACTCAAATTTTGGAGATAAATTGACATTATCAACTATGCCCATTGAGATGCATGCACACCGATAGGCTTTGAATATGCTCAGTTTATGTATTCCTATTCAGTAAATAGTGCACTTTGAACACGCCACACAACGACGCACACACGCATGTAGTTTATCATTGAAATCCGTCATGCGCTTTTATGCTTAACAGTTAACACAATATACCACAGGTGATAGTAACTCGATGGGAATTATGTCGCTTGATTTATTAAATATCGGGGCTTTTCTGATGGAAAGTAGATAAATCGCTTTTATGGGAAAACAATGTAACGGTGATAACATAAACCCACCCTTTATTGAGATATTAAATAAAAGCCAAGATTAATTTCTGCTTGAATAAAACAAGAAATTAACTTGTATAGAAAAATTTTATTTTAATCTACTATTCTCTTTTATCATTTTTATGTTCTTAATTTATCGATGAAAATAAAATAATTCATGTAAAAATGTGATGCGATGAATGATCTTCCAATGAAATTTTGTGATTTCTTATAATAATAAAATACATATGCAATTTTATCAATCCTTAAAGAAAATTTTTAAAGACGCATGGGAAGGGGGTGGGGGTTAAGAGTAGTCAAAACAATTATTTATCTAATGGCTGTCCGAGTAAAGAAATCTAAGAGTCACATATTGGTTTATTATTGAACATTATTTTATTATACTCATACTTTGTTTTTTTCTCAAGCATTTTATTCTTCGACTTGTAATTAGATTTTTTTAATAACGATCTGAATTTAGTCAATTAAATTAAATTTGAAATTTAATACACATTGAAAAAATAATAAGATTACTAGTAATAAATAAAATCATTTTATTTAATAAATTAAAAAACAAAAAGAGTGGAGGGTAGCGGATGAGAGATTATGCAAGACTTGAATTAATTTCTGGGAATGCTATTACAGGCTTATTGTTACAGTCGATGTATCTCTGTCACATCACTTTATTGACAAAAAGCTTAAAAAAAAGGATAAAAACAAATGAGATAGTGATTTAACAATATTTTTAATTGTCCTCCGTACTTAAAATTTTCGTGAATCGCACATTTCCTTATAAGGGAAAGACAAAGATGTCGCGATGAGAATTTAAGTAGGAAATTCTGTTTTAAAGTAAGCGACAAAAGAAAATGATTTCATTCATTTTTTTATATACACGTAATTAATTTCTATCAAACACATTTCGTTTTCTAATAGGGAACTCAGCAGAATATATATAAATTTTTATATAAAATTTGACAGTGATCAGACAGTGAGTTTTTGACTATCACGCAAAATAATTTCATTTGCAAACACATTTTATTTATTGCTTTGTTTATTTTGCAATAAAAAGTTCAGTAGGTCAACGAACTAAAGGGAATCCCGGGTAATAAAATTTGTTATAAAATAATTAAAAAGAATCTAACTTCAGAAGTGAGACATTCTCTCTTTTTATATTTCTTGGAAAATATTGATTCACTTTTAGTATTAAAAGACAAACGTTTTTAAAATATTTTGTTTCTATTTCTATCACTACCACCTATAGATGGAGAAATGTGCTTTTATATTCAACGGATGTCCGAATGTCTTCTGGTCTCTAAGTCAAAATTAATCCTAGAACTTTTATCAATATTTATCATTTAGACTAAATCAATCTAAAAGCTGGTTTGACCTTAGAGGGAGAACGCACATATGGTATGGTGATATAATTTCTAATATTCATTAAATTTTTTTTTTGTTTTAAATTCGGACAGATTGACAGCCAAATTATTTATATAATTGTAAGATAATAACAAGTATTGTTATATTTAAATGAGGAATAATAAAAGATGTAATTTTTCTTCTTTTATATGGGTACCCGCATTATCATCTAAACACCATTTTTATATTCATGACTATTTCACTAAAATCTACGTTTGAACATATGTTAATGAAAATACCCCTATTTACAATTGGGCATACAATTGAGCAATTGTTTTAAATAGTAACATATTTAGATTAAAATTTATTAATTTAATTTTAATTTTTAAGCAAATAAAAAACCAGATGGTTCGTAGGCTTTATAGGAAAGTTAGATAAACAGAGTGAAATGGGTGAGTTTCTCCGAAGCATATTTACATTTACATTAGGTTTATCTCAACGTCTGACGGAACATAAGCTTCCACTCACTATAATGAATGAACACATGATATTAATTTTAAATTTAGGCTTAAGATTTCCGATAAAGTATTTAAAGTTGTTTTTATATAAATTAAAAAATTATATATATCCTTATATATATAAGGATATAAATTATATGGAGATAATTTTTTAAGCTTAAGTTAAATTGATAATAAATTTAGTTAAAATTGCGGCTTAAAAATTTAAAAAATCAAAATCTTATGGCATTGGAGAAAAGGGAACAAAACAACTGATTTACTGTCACACCAGATTTTTTGTGTTAGGCTTCCTAGGTAGCCAATTTAATCAATATAATTAGAAGTTTAAGAGAAAATAACATAAAACTCAAAAATATACAAGAGTAAAATGAGCTCTATACAATTTTGGGGAATACCGATTAATATATTTCTATGATCATCTAATAAATAATTGATATATGAATTTTAATTAAAATCGTTAAAGCGGATTTTTAGAAAATAAAAATGTATATCACTACTTTTACCCGTTGGCCAATTTTATTGAAAAGATTCGAGGTGCAAGTGACGAGGGTACCTAGCTTAAATATAAAATTTCAGCCTCGTACGTATTTAATTTTTTTTTTTTTGAGATATCTTATTCTCAGACAGATCATTTTGCGAGACCCAGTTTTTTAAACTCAGAGGGCATCAAAATGTGAATTTCCGTTGAAATCTCGACATCGATTTTTTGTGCGATCGCAATATTTTCTCAGTATAAATAGGTAAGAAAAAGTAAAAAAAAAAAATCCTGAAAAGACCTTTAATAATAAAATTCTCACAAAACTTAAGTCCTCTTTTCCGTTTCTAAATAAAACAAGCATTCATTCAAAGAGCAATTTTTAATTTATCAGAGAGCATAAAAAGCCTATAAAGGTAATTTTTATATTAAAAAAAAATTATTGAAATGTTTTATATAATTATTTTTTGTCTTTTGATAGACTAATGCGCTTATAATAGAGACCTTAGAATATTATAATATCATTGTTTTTTCTATTAATATATCTTGTTTCATTTTCATCTCAAGAAAATATTTTTATTTGTGACGATAATATTTACATCTCTTACTTTTTGTTAAATGTTTTTATTATTTGAGAAAGTATCATTAAATTTATATTAGGAAATTTGAAGAAAAAATTCCTTTAAGTAAATTTATTATTATTATAATATAATTCAGACGTTCCTACTTGTTTATTAATAATTGTTTTTTTTTTTTTGGGAAAATGGAAAAATATAAAATTAAAATATTAACTTGGGTTCTGAATCTGGGATTATAAGACCTTCTCTTATAAAAGCTAATAAAATAATATGGCCACCACAGCTGTTTTCTCAAATAATATAATGGAATATTTACATTTTGGAAAATTTACATTATCAACTCAATTTACTAATTTAACTAAATGGCATCAACGTTAAATCCGTTCCTAGCGAAGATACTCTAAACAACCAAGAAGAAATAAACGTGTGTAGCCAATACATACTGGAATTTCTTAAAAATAAGTTCTTTTTTTTTAAATAAATTTAAATTTAATATATTTCCCAAATTCCATAACTAAGCGTTGATTTAATTTGATCAATTGTAAAAATATTTATTTTTTATTTAAAAATATAAAAATATTTGTTTAAATTCATTTGTGTGATTTATTTGTTAAAATGTGCAATAATAGTCCACCGTCTTCTTCAAACAGGTGATATAGAAAGTTATTCATTCACTCCTCAAATATGTCTTGCATGAGGGGGTGCGAAATTGTCAACAGCTTTGTCCCTTTGTGTCTCAACATCCTTAATATTCAAAGACGGTTCCATGACACGTTGGGGTTACCATTAAAAATTTACAAGAAAGTATCTCTCTTGGGTGGGAAGAGATCGGGAATTTCAAGCGTTTGAGACTTGTTCTGTCTGCTATCTATAAAGGGAGTCGCAGAAGGGCATTTGTTATATTTGAAAAAAAGATCGTCTCAATTACAGTGAGCCCTTAGGGCTAAAGTCATTCTTCCATGCAAATATTAGGCTTCTTTTTGGTGTATGCAAGGGGCGAACTCGAATTTCATCTGAAGACCTGAGAAAGTGAGTAGATTGAATGGCATTTAGGGAAGCAAGAAGTAAATAAATAAACATATTTCTCAAAAGGCAACCCCATTTTCTGATCCTTTTATTAAACCTTATCATAAATAAATAATATAAAATGAAAAGAAGTGTCCACTAGTTGACTCTGATTAAAATAAATTTTTCGAAAATTCTTATTATAAAAGATTAAGCGATTAGCTGAGGAGATAAAGAAGTTTTGCGAAGATTCTTGAGTTGAAAGAACCAAAATTCATAAAATTTATTTCACTCTCTCAATCCTCCTGGAAAAGTCTCTCCAGTATATCCCGAGAAAGTTACTCCCAGGAGTAAGCCCGTTTGTATTAATTTTATTTATGCCCAACCAAACACAAAATAATCTATTATTGTAATTACAATGCCATTATTAAGAATCTTGATTTATTCCAAATGGAATCAAAATAATTTAAATAATTTTCATTGGATTCCCTGGAACAAACCGGACCCGAACCCACATACATCCCTTGGCTTTGAAGATCATTATTGACAATATTAGTATCTCTAAACTCTCAGCCGCTCTGTCTCTTGGTCTGACTTCAAGTACCAAAGGTCAGTGGTTCGTTCCAATCCTGAGCTACAAAAATTTATTTAAATTATATTGGTTGCCAACTAATTTCAATCAGATGCCGAAAAAAAACCCTTCGGCCTTTTGGGGTAGTGGCCTGTTTTATCTCAAACGATATGTTGATTGGGTTTTACAGACCAGGGGCCTTGTTTGAAAACTACCAACTATTTCAAGCAAAGCTCCCTCAGTCGATTTTTTAAACGTATTTTTCGGCATCTGAGGCCATTTAGACTCCGAACTTATTTATTTAAATCAATTTGTTGCCAATATAATTTAAATAAACTTTTGTCCCTCAGGACGGGAAGCGAACCGCTGACCTTTGGTACATGAAACCAGACCTCTGCCAGAGCTTTGCACCAATGGGCAGGGCTCAGGCGATAATAATTTTAATTTATTTGTGGTTTTAATTTAATTATCATGTATCAGATTGTAACCCCCCACCACTAAAGATGACAAAAAGCTATCCTCCATATGACTAGGTTATTTAAAATATGTTGTAAAAGTTTCAAAAAGCAGTTTAACGAGAAAAAACTATTTCTAACCAAGGTTGTATATTAGAATAATATTTCAGGTAAAAATTTTGAATTATTTTTTTATTATTAAACTATTTGAGAATCTAAAATTTTATCTCATTTTTTATATCAAAAAGACATGATTTTTAATAAAAATTTTCCCTTTGAATTTAGATTTTTAATTTGTCTTTTGTCTTTGCTCTTATTTATTTATAAAATATATTCTATCATCTTCCCTAGTTGACATTTTTGAATTTTTACTTTTCTCTTATCTAAATTTAAAATCATTAGTGCAGTGACAACGTATTAGCGGGTGAGTGTCAATAGTTAGTAGTAAAAGGGCGCCAATGAGAAAAAAACGTTTTTATTAAAACGTAAAAATACCTCAAAGAAATTAAAACATCGCAATGTGACACCTCATCGATGGCCGACGCCTAGTAGTCCCACCACCAACTTTACCACTTTGGGGTACTTGTTTGCCGAAACTCGATTTTATTGTGTTTAAGATAAAAAAAGATTGAAGCACATAACACCGTTTATAAACTTGAAAAATAAGATTTATGAAAATATTATTTAAAGTATATATAATATATTGGATATTATAAAACCCAAAACAAATTTGTTATACTCGTATACAAGTAAAACTCACTCATTTGTTTAGTAAATTGCTGAACACAAAAAAATATAATTGGAAGCTAATATAATATAAATAAATTTTTGTCGCTCAGGTCGGAACCAGTGACTTTTGGCGAGACCTCTACCTCAGCATCAAGAACGAGTTTATTTATTAAAATTAATATTTTAATTAATTCTTTTAACCGTATTAGCTCCTAAAAGACCCTTGCTAAAGTCAGATTCTTTGTGTCGGTTTTTATTTATTTATTTTTAATATAAAAAGAAACAAAAGATATTTTTTAAGTTCAATGTCTTTTTAAAGGAATTTATCTTTTTCAATTTCCTCATTCTTCTTAAAATGAATAGTATAAAGCCTAATCCAATTATCTGTTTGGTTTCAATTAAAATTCAGATTCTTTGAGGAGATGGAGTCATTTGCAAAGAAGATGGAGACCAACGAGAAAGAAGCTTGCTTGACTGGCGTTAAATCGCTAATGGGAATTTATAGGTTGCAAAGGGCGGTTCCTTCCCTTCTCGCCATGAGCTCATTCATTTAAACAGAAAAAAAAAAAAATAATTTATGATAAATATTCGGCCTGAACCCTTTTGACCAATAGCTTATTATAATTATAAAGTGCACTCTTTGAAGTAAATGAAAAATAAATTAAAATGATATATGGCTGTCAAATCAAATTCAGAAGCAGAGCTCCCCACCCTTAATTCAAACATTCAAATGAATTTGGATTTTACTGAACCCTTTCACTGATTTGATTTGAAAAGGGTGGGAGTGAATTTAATTTCCATTGAATAAGAGTTGATCAAGTTCAATAAATAATATATTAGGCTAGATTACCTTTATTTTATTACATAATTTAAGGTGGGTAAAGTAAAAAATTTGCTAAGAATGCTAAAAGATTAAAGGGAACTTACGAAGAATATTCGGTGGAAAATTTTGTGAAAATTAAACTATCTTTTGATAAAATTAATGCTTTTGAAAAAAAATACTAAAAGTACTAAAATTTTATTTAATAAATAGTAAAGATAATCGAAGATTGAGCATTTTTTTGGTCAAAAAAGAAAAATAAGTTTATATTCCTATTCGCAAATTTTTTAATTTATATAATATCATCTTTAAAACAAGTTAAAAAAGGACTCGAAAC
>JAAAKE020120395.1:0-15506 GCA_010014785.2 Anisolabis maritima | reverse complement strand
TCATCAACTCGTTTGTCAATCTTATCATTTCCCCCCCCCCCCCTCCCGTGGCCGAGATGTTAAAGATATTGACATGGTGGTCAATATCGATAATCTTACAACCCAAGGGATGTGAGATCTCTGAGTCCGATGAAAATTTATTTAAAATATGCCTGGATAATTCGTATCGTAACTAAAATATATTTTTAATTGTTTAAAGTCTAAATGCCCTCAAAATCTTATTACAGTCTCTTTGAAGAGTTTCTTTATTTATTATGTCGAACATCTTGGAAACATACTTTGCATTGAGATACAAACCTTCTGGGACTAGTTTTGGATTGTGATGGACTTTCAGAATTAATGACCTTGCAAAGGTCTCTCGTTTTTTTCTTCTTTTTTTTATTTCTCTTGCCTTATCTTTGTTTTGATATTTGGCTATTAATATAGAAAAGTCATTGCACCTCTTTATTCAGACTAACCCATTATTTCATTGGTGTTCAGTGTAAATAAATAAATAAATAAGAAGAAACAGATTCTAGTTACAGGTTGTAGAGCTATCTCTCTCTCTCTCTCTCTCTGTCTGTCTGTTAAATTCTTTCTTTAATTAGAGATGCATTTTCTTTTCTTTTTCATAATTCATTTGTAGCCATCCAGACAGAAGAGAGAGATGATCATCATCACATTGACTATGAAATGAATATGACAACTCATTCTTAATGATAGTCCATATATAAATCATTTTTTTTTTTTACTTATTAACCTCGCGGGTTTAGGTATTGCTATTTTTAAAGAAAATATAAAAATCTCAAAATTTATAATATACGTATTTAGACTATTGTCCTTATACCAGTACATCTGACCATGGATCCAGGAAAATAGGGGAGTTCATATTCAATGAGCACCCACGCTTTTATTTTTTTATTATAAATATTCAACAATTTTATACAAAAAGTTATTTTCCTCTTATTAGTGCATTTTTAAAATAAGCTGTTTTTTACTTTCTCGTATATTTTTTAAATTTAATTTTTAATTTTTATTAAATGTGTTAGAGTGAAAGTATTCTAATTGTCCAAAAACTCGATCTCTAGATTTTGATTGTTCTTGGGTCTTTAGGGCCTCCCTGAGTCCTGAATTTCAATGTTAATATATTTAGTAAAACTACTTTCCCTATATATGTTTGTAGGAGAAAGTTTTCTTCTTAGTTGTTCCAAATGTCTCTATTATGACATAAAATCATTTATAACATTCAATGTTGAAAAAATACGAGACAAGGGTCTTGTTCTTAATTACAATCAAGATCCGGTCGAAATTTTTTTTGGATGCAAAGGGGTCGCGTGTAGAGAAAATTTATAAGCGTTTTAACGAGCACTCACCTTCAGGGCTAACAAAATTATCATATAAAAACAGATGTTTTTTTTTTTTTTTAGCAAAATTTTAGTGTTGTTAGAAATTTAATTCTTACACCAATTATTTGGTACATGTTTCCTTTGGCCTTATGTGAAGTCAGGCAAATAATATTATTTCCACATGGATGGATGGAACCAAAGTCATTTGGCACTGTATTTACCAATATATGACAATTTTGTTAGCCCTGAAGATGAACTTGACTGCAACTCGAAACATCGAAAACAAATATAAGAAAAATATTCTTTTAATCATCTGACTATCTCGGGATAACTTTTTATTATTAGTTAAATAGTATTCATTTGAAACATATATTAATATTCAATATATGCTTCGAATCGGACTTGACAAGTCATTGTTTATTTAACAGATAGTTGATGAGTTTATTGCTGGTGGATCAAACGACCATATGCTCCTTGGGAGTCGAACTCGATCTCGGAGGTTTGGTTCAAATGAAACACCAATCCCCAAATAGGCTGGAGATCCCGGGTTCGACTCTTGGAATCTTATGGTCGCTAAATAATAAACTCATTAATTATCTGTTACTTAAATATATATTTTTTGTGGTATTTAAATATTGATGAAAAAAAAGGAAACACCGAATAGAATACCACCTTGGAGGAGGAGGAGGAGGAGGAGGAGGGGGGGGGGGGGATTTTGAAAAATATATTAGAATGAGAAATTTATTTTTGAACTCTATTCTCTAAATTAAATTGGATCTAACATAAAATGATATTAAGCTCTAATTTGAGAAATATTTAACCTAATCCATCTAATATTTTATTTTCTCTTTTGTTTCAGGTAAGCAACTTCATTCTTTTTTCTTGAAAATTATCCCACTTCAGAAGCATCTGAAAGGTAAGAAATAAATATTCCATTTTAACAGTAAAATATTTATCAACGATGATATTGATTTATTTTCACGTAGCTATTATAAAACTTCAATTCTTGCGGAGAATATTTTTAAATTAAACTTTAAAATTCTTTAAAGTTGCCGGGGGGGGGGGGGGAACGATGAGATTAGCATCTGACCGGACTGACTTAAGGCCCACAAAGGGAAAAAAAATACTTAATTTTTATTGAATTGAATTGAATTTAATTAATTATTTAAATTTTTTTAATTTGAAATAGATATTAGTTTTCAAAAAATGTTCGAATCCTGACAACAGATGACGTGTACACAATTTTAAAAAAATAAAATAAAAACGTCTTTATTTAAAATGCACTAAAAAGAGGAAAATAACTTTTTGCATAAAACTGTTGAAGATTTATGATAAAATATAAAATTGAATTCATTGAATTTTTATTACATTTCCCATTAATGAATTTTAAAGCTTCAGTGAGGCCCCACGCTTTTATTTTTTAATCAAAACTCTTCATCAATTTTGCAAAAAGTTTTCCTCTTTTTAGTTCATTTTAAATAATAGCGTTTTTTTTTTAAATCTTATTTTTATTTTATACTTTTTAGTCCGAGTTATTTCAAATATAGTATAAATTAAAACAAACATTTTTTTTCGAGTTGACCACTAGAGGCGGTATAATCAAGGGCCATCCTGATTTATTAATTTTTATTTCTCTTTAAAACGGCTTTTTGTAAGAGATTCAAACAAAAGTTGTTCAAAATAATGAATAAAACAATTTTGTATACAAGTATTTTTTTTGCTAAAGGTAATAGTTAAAAAGATATTTTTATTTATTTGATTCGAACTTCAAATGAAGTTCCTCTGTAAATGGAACAATTTTTGCCTCTTTTTTTTAATAAAATCTGTTAGCATCGGAACTGAGCCTAGATACAAAATTTCAGAATTCTAACTTTTCGAGAAATGTTTGAAAAATAGACTAAAAGATGTTTTCCAAACAGACAAGCAAGTTAAATAAAAGCGTTCAATAAAAACGAAGGCTGAAATTGGAAGTCGATCCACCATCCTCATGCTTGAGCTTCACTTATTCCATCAAACTCAGAGATGATTCTGGTGCATTTAGATAGTACGTAGTCTAATCCCTTAAACTTGAGGACGTTTACATTCGAAGCATAAATTGAAAACATTTAATTATTAAATCATCTATTTCAAAAGAAAAATGTTCATTATTTTATTTATTTTTTCCTTTATAGATAGAAATTCGAGTATTAAAAAAAATCAATTGTCTATTTAAATAGAATCGAATAGATTGAACAACAATTGCTAGTTGCATTAATGCTCCTCTCGTTGATCCCTATTTTCTTCTATTGATAGCTCATTAATTCTGTTGTTGAATAAATAATTGTTTAAATCCTCTTTCAATATATATTATTAATATCAGAACAGATGTTTAATTTTACGGTAATCAATCACTGAATATTATAGAAACATTGTGATCATATCATTGAATGATTAAATATTGGGATTGGTCATTGGGAAATGAACTAGGAGGGAATTTGATCAAGTATTTTTACTTTCATATAAACCTGAAGAGTTGTATAGTATTCATGATTTTAGTCTAAAAAATCTGGTGTAACAGCGGCACATCACATAAGATAATATTTTGAATTTTTAAAATAAACGCTTTTATTTAACTTTTTTGTCTGTCTGTCTCGTTAACCAAAATCTTGCAGTCGACTTTGGAAAAACTTTTCGATTAGATAGAAATATGAAATTTTGTATATATGCTCAGTTCCAATATAATGGAGTAAAAAATAATTTCAAAATACTTTCTCGCTATATATTTCATTAAAAAGAGAAAGTAAAAACTTAAAAAAAATTCTCAAGTGTCGAACGATTTTAGCGCCTTTGCTGTCAACACTAGAAGCTCTGTCTATTTAATAGCTTCGTCACAAAATATTTTGGAAAAAAAAAACATCGTCTATTAAAAAAAAGCACTACAAAGATGAAAATACTTTTTTTTCGTAATTAATTTCATTTTTTAAATAAGTGTTTTTTTTAAATATTATTATTATTATTATCTTTTCAAATGATATCCTTGCCAGAGTATCTAATCTCGTTATCAATATTTGAGTAAAAATTGGCAATAGAATTCACTTTGTTACGACTCTAAACTTAGAAGAATATTCGTAAGGAGCAAAGGCTCGTATTCAGAAACAATCCTAACAAGAATTCAGACTGGAATTTCTTTTTGCTGCTTTTTATACTCTATTTTTTGAATAATTTTTTCTTTACATTGTTTAGTAATGAGAATTAAGTAAGTGAATTAGTCACTCGTAACGCTGTCAAACATACCGGGCAGTTATCGTCTTCTACTGTTAATTTTTAAATTAAAAGAAAAATTTAAGTTTAATAAAAAGAAATAATAAAAAGAAAATAAAAGAAAATAATAAAATTTGACAAAAAAAAAATGAAGAATTTATAAAATTACAGAATTTAATTGAAATTTAGAATGTATTATTATAAAAAAAAATTCTATAAAAATTTTACATTAATCAAATTGTGCACTAAAAATAATTTAAAAGGAGATAGGATAGGGAAAGCGCTTAAGTTGTTATGTTAATGTTGATCCTCGTCGGCGGCGATGAGCGCGACGTGAACGTCGGACTCCGGGGGGTTGAGTGCCGTTTCGAGATGGTTTGGTGCGAGTGCCTCAATTTGGGTTTACGGGTTTCTTAAACTTTTACAAAATAAAGTTATTTTTATATTTAATTTAAAAAGAATATTAAATATAGAAATTTACTAATAAAAAAACTATAATATAATTTCTCTTTTAAAATAAAAAACAGCAGGCTATAAATGACCTTTGTCATTGGGAATTTAAAAAATTCTATATAAAAAAGCATAACAGCAAATTCGCCTTAAGTTATGTTTTTACTTAGAATTCGCCTGACATTTCTCTCCTTCCTTGTGACGGGCCTATCTCTTCTTTTTTCCAAAATATCTTTAAGACACCTAAATCCACATTTGATAATTAATCTTCGCCCCTTCTCCCTCCCTCTCCTTTCAATTTTTTCCAATCTCATTAGGAGTTCCTTCAAGGGAGGAGGGCCCACAACTTCTCCCAGAAACAGTCACCAACTCTCAAGATTTATTTAATTCATTAAATATTTGAATATTTAATGAAATGAAAAAAAAAAAAAAACTCGAGATTCCTGTTCTTATTGACCAAATCGTTAACCTATAACCAAAGAATCAACTCCTCCCAATATTTTCTAAGAAATAGTAAACCTTTTATTTTATATCCTTTCAACAATATAATAAATCATTGGTGAATTAATTTAAAAATACGTAGCGGCATGAAAAGTGCTTTTTTCTATGTCCTTCTGTTATAAGTATAGCATATAAAAATCAGGCACTTTGATTTTTTTTCAGGAATGGTCCACTCGTCGAGGACCTAAAATTTCAATATTTTTTCATAATGAAATTTAATTAATAGATTTTTAAAGACCACAAATAGTTGAATTGTTTAAAATATTTTTTTTTTAATTCAGACAAGTCCTTGCTTTTTAGAGTAGTGACAAGGCCCTTGTGTTTCATAATCCTAGAGGCAATACATTGTTTTCAGTTCTGGGCGATAAAATTTAAAATAATTTCCACTACTTAATTAAAATAAATAAGGACGGCTAATGTTTATCATCAAATTTACATTTATTGATCGTATACACCCAAATGTTGAGAGACAAAAAGAAATAACAAAGGGCTAAAAAGAATAGTGCCCATCCTATATTATAAAAAAAAGTCCTCAAACAATCGATATTAATTAGCAATTTTTTCTAATTGGTTGTTGCTACCCCTTTTTTAGGGTGAATTTGCCTATTGAATATTTAAACAATGGGAGGCGAGGGAGAGAGAAGTCTGGTATTTATCTACCTGTTCCCCCAATCTTGGTTAGTATTTCCCTAATTGAGCCTAATCAGCGTTAATCAATCAATATCCGGTGGTGGAGGAGCTTCGATGGCTAGGGAGGATAGGATCCCCCTCCTCCCTTTTTGGAGGGAGCCGACGAAAGGGTATTAATTATCCGAAGGCGGTGGCGGCAGCGGCGACGATCGGCGTGTGCCGGTTGGGGTGGGGGTGGGGATGCCGCCCCTCCCGTGCAGGTGTCGCACCGCTACTGTCCCCCCACCCACGCGCCACTGTCAGGGGAAAAAGGAGGCGGAGTTGAAGGCGCCGGAGGGGAACAGGTAGGCACGCAGCCGGCTAGTAGGTAGGCTCTTCATTCGGACGCGTGGCCGGCTCGGGGAAGCATCAACTCCCGTCCCGTCCGGGAGCCCAAAAATAAATAAACCCCCATATAGTGATTGCAAGTGTATTTTATTGGTGTTATATTTACAAATACATTGTGATTTTTTTTACATACACGTGGTGGTGGTTGTGCGCTAGAACAAACGCACATTGTTTTTGTTCTTTTTTTAATCTTGTGAAAGAAGATAATGCGGGAAATTGATACAGTATCACCGGTTGTGTGGCCTGCATGGTGTTATTCAGGTAATTACTAGTATATATTTTATATAAAACACATATGACAATGAATATTTGCGTCCTGCGCTCTCGATCTCTAGGAATTTGCATATATAAATATTAATATAAACGAAAAAAAGATTATTTTTTGGACATTCTCAATTCTTTCATCTTTCACCCTCTTTTATTATGTATTTTTTGATTAAATTAAATAAAGATATAATTTTCATTTTGTTAAATAACAAATTTAAAGACTCTAGAGCCCCCTAGGAAGTCCACATATTTACCCTTTAAAAATATGCGAAGTTTTTGTCTGTATAAAGAATTTGTTGTTGAATAAAAAAAGTAAAAATCGAAGAAGAAAATTGTGGCTGACTGAATGCGATTTTTTTTACCCTCCCCCTCCCCCCTCCCTACGATAAATTAAACTGATTCCGTAATTGGATTTTTTTTCCTCCGAAGAAAAATATACAATAAATAAAAATAACTTTTTTTTACTAACTTTTATATTTTTTTAATTTCTTTTTTAAAGTATTTGCATACACACACAAAGAAATCTTGACATCAAATCGGGGTTGTAATTCAATTTTTTTTTTATTTATCCCATATTAATCATTTTTTATTTCTGTTTTTTGTTTCGCTCGCCAATCCGGTCGAACGTAAAATAATCACAAGAATTTTTTTTTATTATTATTATTTTACATTATTTTCTTTATGCCCGTTTTGACTTAAATATGACTTAAACATAATTTATTTTGTACTAAAATGTTAGTTCTGAAGATCGGCAATTTGAGACGAAACGTCATTAATGTTGGGTTTGATTTAATACTTAAATTAATTTATTTTTTAAATCGTAATTCTAAACTCTCGTCCTACACACCCTTCCAAGGAATAAGTGATTTTTATATATTTTTCCCCTAATTCGACAAAAATACAATTAAATGAAATAGATATAAATGAATGACGATTAGTGTTTAAACATATAACTAGAGAGCAACTTAAATTCGTTTATATCGTTAATGTTACTATCGTAACTGTAACTATAATAATAGCCCTAAATGCTGAAAGAGATAAATATCTTTACTTTTCGAAAAAATTATATTCACCTGCTCTCTTAGAATTTGATAAAAGACTAGTCTTGGAAAAAAAATCTTAAAATAGTCAAAATTCACCTAGCAAAGGATTTCTTAAGATATTTTAAGTGGAGATTTCACTAAGGAATCTTTCCAACTTTTATATCGTTAGAGGGAGAGTAGAAAAATTTTTTGGTAATGAATTATATTTTATTTTCTTTTATTATTATTTTTCTATTTAATACTTTATAGGAGTTCCCAAATTGTGTGATAATAGAAGCATCGTATCACGTGTGTCCAGCTAAAAATAAAATTTAAAATGAATTTTAACGTTTCGATTTTCTTGCGAATTGTCAAATTAAATGTTATTTTTGAGGAAATGATATAAAAATTCTATAAGTTTTTATTTTTACTTTTTTTTCGGATTTATTTGGCATTGGAAATTTAATATTTTTCTTAGGCCAAATTAAAGGGATAAATTTTCAAAAATTCAAAAAGGGCAGATGAGAATCATATCTGCTAGCAAAAATAAATTTTTATTATCAAAAAAGCATGAAGAATATAAAATTTTATTTATCTTTCATTCCTTCTTTTTTTTTTTGGAGGGGGGGGATGTTGACCTCTCATTAAAATCGTGGGCCTAAACTCTTAATTAAATAAAATAACAGCGCTGCCTATTTGTTGCCTTTTAACAGATATAAAACTAAATAAAATCCATGGAAACTTGTATCTTATCATTTCATACTGTGAAATATTTCTTGTCGTGTCTCATATTAAAAATCTTATCTATAAATATATTTAGACAAAAAAAAATGTGTTTTTACTCTTTTATTGGCCGTTAAACTTTTCTATTCTTTATCCACTAATAGAACATAAATAGACGATGTCTGTCAGGGCATTCCTATTTATTAACTAACTTACATTGATATAAAAACTAGTTAGATCTATAACTTAAAGGGTCGACTTCTTTTTTACTGCAAAAAGATTGATCCGTCAGCAAAACGTTGATTAAATAAGCGAGCAGTCACGATCCGCTGACAATGATAGATCATCGTCTATATCGGCTTGGGGCTTTTGTTCACACTCAGGCCGCCGTCTAGGGCAAGTGTCATTTTACGCATACCGGGGCGAATTATCTAGCCTATGTTTTAATTAGAATTGAAGAATAAGAAAAACACCTGCTTTCTTCCAAGTCAGAGGTTCCTAACCTTCACCTCGACATTGAAAAAGAGATGAGACGAAAAAAATTTTTTTTTGATCTCACAATCCTCGAAATATGTATTTCGAGAATACTTCCACGATAATAATTTGATCTATATTAATAAAATTCCCTGTCCCTTGGTGGAGAGGTTGAGGTCTCGCTTCTCATATCAAAGTTCAGTGGTTCGCTTCCCGCCTTGAACGACAAAAATTTATATTATATTGACTAGGCAATTAATATAAATAAATAAGGACAGATTCTAAATGACCTTAAATACAGACTTAAAAAAATAAAAATAAAATTGAATATTCATTATTGTATTTGTATTTATTTAATAGACAGTAATTAAACAACATACCTTTAATTCTTGTAGTAGAGACGAGACTTTTGTTTCATGACCAGTCATGAGGGTCATTGGTTCGTTCTCTATCCTTTCCAATCAAATTTATTTTAATTATATTGACTAATTTTCATAATTTTTTTTTTCAAGTCTTTCTCGGCATCTGAGGCCATTTAGACCCCGTTTGGTAGCCAATATAATTTAAATAAATTTTTGTCGCTCAGAACGGGAAGCGAACCACTGATCTTTGGCACCTCTAATTCTGTACCAAGGGACAGGACTTGTTTTGAATGTAAATTCATTATCTAAATTTTTATAAGCGCTCTTAGTGTACCAGTGGTCTTTAGAGCGTTCTAGGTCGTCTTCTTCAAATATTTTTGATCGATGGAATTTTCTAAGAAATATGACTGACCATTTGTGTGACATTCTCAGTTGAAATGCTCTTTTGAACCCGAAAACTAATTTGAATCATGCACTCACTCATTCACTCGATTTTACATAACCAAATAATAATTTTCAATTATTCATATCCGTTTAATTGAGTGATAATCAAAAAAAAAAAAAGTTTACTTAAATAATAATCAAATTTCATGAGAGGATTTTTTTATTTTTTATTCATAACAACGTTTTTAACGAACGACATGACACTATCGTTGAGTAAATAGTTCTTATCTGGCATTGAAGTCTTTCCTTCCATTTTGAAATGGCTTCGCTTCTCCTGGTTGGTTGGCGGGATAACCCAGGTGTTTATTTGACGTCAAGAACAAAGTACAAAGAGACCACCTCGAGAGAGAGATTACCCGCTTCTAGTTTTCATGGGTGCTTGCTAGCTAGCTGCTAGTTAGCCTTCTTATACAATACACAACAACACAAAGTGTCATTAATAAGTGAGTAGCCTCGTTCGTGAGAGCTAAAAAGCACAAAGCGATAACACACGCCATGAAATGTTCAGCATCACTGATGATGACATCTCATCTCAGGATAATTATTCTTTTCTTTTTCTAACCTAAGTAGGAGGATCGTAGTTTTCAGAAAAGTAAAGGCAATGCCATAATTTAGATTTTTTAAAAAAATTTTATAGGTCTAAATAAAAATTAAACGGAAAAACTGAAATAGTTTACCAAAAGGAGTTGCTAATTTTTTATTATTATAAATTTCGAATATTTACCCCCTATTTTCAACTTCTTTCAATAAAATACAAAAAATTATTTATATTTATATTTCAATCAAAAACTTAATGAGGCTCTGTGAGAAAAGGGAGAAATAAAACCAGCTGGTAATGTTAAGCGCCACTTTACATCATATAAGTGCACATTTTTCGAATCATCATCAATCCATTGATGGGATTTATTGACATTATCAATATTGATATCGTTAAAAGCAAAGGGATGTGGGTTCGGATTATTAATTCTGGCTGGACTCTGCCAGGTGGCGCAAATGGCCCTAAATCTCCCATAATAATAATAATCTGAATTTTTTTATTAAATGATTCTTTTCCAATCGTTGTATTTCTCATTATTAATGAAATTTTTTGATAATACGTTAGGAATTTACAACGGGTTTCTTTGGTGGTGGAGAAGAGCAGTCGCCCTCTCCAAGGTTTACAAATTAATATGTTTTTTTATAAAAAAAAAAATCACTTAATTCCCATTTTGGGGGTGGAATTTGTGACTTCTAATTTTAATAAATAATATCTCATTTTTAAATATTTTATATGAGTAAGAAGAAGGAACGAATTCCTCTCTTTTATTTTAGAGTGAGTTATTTGTTCAGAAAGGCACCTGCTCCCTTTCTTTGCCCTCCTCACCTTCGATACCTAACACTTTGCGTTTTAAAGTCCTGAATATTCAGGGTGAGCTTCTATTTACAGTTGTGCTCAACTCAAATTCTAGAGAAATTCACATAATTTTTCTTTATATCTTATTTTGACGCCTCTAAATTTCAGCTGCGCTAATTAGGCTTGGGGGGGGGGGGGGGCAAGAAGGGCGTTTTTTGGTTTTGTTTTTATGCTAATTTAAAATATGAGATGTACTTTCGGGGGAAAAAAGTTACAGAGTCGAATAATCCGCAAAAAGTTACGTCTTTAGAACAGAACAAAGCCAAATTTTAAATAAATATTTATGCGGACCTGAGAGTCCATGAATCTTTTAAAATAATTTTTCAACGTTTCCGCATAATATTTTGCTACCGTCATCAGGAACTAATTCTTTTTTTTTTAATTCATTTTTTTCCTTCTAAACCTTTCTTAAGCGTATAATAAAATAAAAAAATAAAAAAATTGGTTGTTTAAATGACCGAGGCCAAAATGTAAGGTCTCTGCTCCGTGACTTTGGTTTGTGTGACCATCGGGTTGGTAGAGAAGCCGTCGAGTCAGCGCTGGCAATTGGCTAACGAATTAGCGTAGCATTAGCGGACATCCAAAAAAAAAAAAAACACCATTATGCCATTTCAGGAAATTATTACAAACGAAAAATCAGTATTATATATAAAAAAAATATGGAATGGAATCTACATGTAAGATTTCTAATGCGAATTGGAAAATTGAGCAAACGTGAAATACCTCAATCTAAAAATTTTCCACACTCACTTAGACAGAGAAAAATAATAAAAAAAAGGCACATTAACTGAATGTCTCTGTGCTCGTGTGCTCATCATAATCCAGAACCAGCCCAAACCGTTCGATCGATTTGCTATCGCTGAGGCTTATACCTCAGTCCCAGGAAGGGTTCACTCGTTTTGGGTTTATGTGATTTA
This sequence comes from Anisolabis maritima, assembly GCA_010014785.2. Classification (NCBI taxonomy): domain Eukaryota; kingdom Metazoa; phylum Arthropoda; class Insecta; order Dermaptera; family Anisolabididae; genus Anisolabis; species Anisolabis maritima. The sequence continues at coordinate 3,371 of JAAAKE020120395.1, read as the reverse complement.
AAAATGGACAAAACTGCATTATTCAGATTCATACGTGTAACGTAAATGGGAAATGCAGCTCTCCTTTATTCATTTAAATTTATTTCTTCTCATCTGACGTTTTGGCCCAGGGTAAGACTTCTTCTGGCTCTTAGGATAGTCCATATTCTGGACGTCCGTTAGTTAAGAAATAAATTTAAATGAATAAAGGAGAGCTGCATTTCCCATTTACACTAGAGCTTTCACGAAACAATTTATATAAAAAGCACAGCTCAATAGATAATTTTAATTCCAAATACATAAAGCTGGTCACAAGTAAATAGGTAAACACTCAAAGGGCAGATAACATGCATATATGAAATCCTGCGACGTATGTTTTTTAATTTTCTAGTGTATTTATTGTACTTACTTATAAACAGCATATTGTATTTCGCATTAAAAGTATCTATTAAAATATGAGCTATGATTGCGGTATTACAATGTTAATTTTTTGAATAATTAAATTTCATTGTTTAGGACATATAGGCATCCGTTATATCATATAACAATAACCGTTAACCGTCCATATTTATTTTATTTTATTTTATCTCTCACGAAGGAATGTCATCCTCTGACACTAGATCCAAGAGCTAGAGACTTATTGCTACTCTATGGGGCAGGCAGAGAGAAAGAGATTAATTAATGTTCAGATGTATTCACAATCTGGAACAATACGTTACACCGCTTTATAGCTAGTTTTCTATTAAATTTGACAAATCTCTCTTTCTACTTGTGTCCGATATGCATTCGTTATTTCGGTATATAAAATTACGACTTAAAATTTTCTTATCAGACTAAGAGCATTAAGAGACCTCATTCCCAAAACCCAGTTTGTTCTTTTTCGGCCATTTAGACGTCTTTATTTATTTATATTAATTGGTAGCCAATATAATTTAAATAAATTTTTTTCGCTAAGGACAGGAAGCGAACCACTGGTCTTTTGGTACATGAAGCCAGACCTCTAGCTCTGCACTAAGGGGCAGGGCCCAAACCCAAGAAATTTTCCACATTTTTTATTTTATTCTACGTCATCAGAAGAAGAATTGGACAATAAATCATAAGAATTGATTTTTAATTAAATTTAAAAATATATAAATGATCATAATAACAAAGTCGCCCTGTCCCTTGGTGCAGAGGTAGAGGTCTCGCCTCACGTACCAAAGAGAAGTGGTTTTATTTATATTATATTGGTCACCAATTAATAGAAATAAATAAGAATGAATGGCCTCAAAAATGCTTTAAAAAAATATAATAAATTTAATTTATTTTCCGGCTTTTAACTGGCGCCTTTCCACGCCACACATTTAAAAGTTATTGTTTATATACATATTTCAAAAAATATAAAATATACCAGGTATATACATATAAAATACATTTCAACAATATAGTACTCAAAAAAAAATTACATTTATATAAATAAAGTTAGTCAAAATAATACAATATATCGAAATTAAAACAAAAACAATGCAATATGCGTAAGTTAAATGTAAATTCATTATTCCCTTGTATCGATCTATACAGATATTTTATTCTTTGCTCAGGATCGCTGACGAACTCTTCGTCCTTTAATTTGCAGTCTGTTTCTTAGTTTTTTTTTCTTTTCTTCTGAAATTTTATAATTTTAATTGAATCAAGAGCATAATACGAAGTTTTTCGAACTTATAAATAAAAAACCCCTCTCAGTAATTTCTCAGGAGAAGCAGATTAGCCGAGGCGGATAAGCTTATAATCCTCAAATGAAAGCCACTCAAGTCCAAAAACTAATCCTTAAAAGATGGTGGAGGTCGAGAAAGAAGCCCCACAACCCGGAAAGGCCCCTGATCCTAATAATTCCACTTGTTTCGATATTCGATATAAAAAAAAAAAAAACGATAGCAGGATGTGTTTTATTGCCCAGGAAATGCCACGATTATCTTTATCTAAAATTAAACACTTTCCGTAAAAAAAAGTAATTTTCACTCTAAGATAAATTATATCAACATTTTATATAATTCTAGAAATAACCACGTGTATTTATATTTTTATTTTTTACGCCATTTAGGCATGGCTTTTTATTTAATAAACATTTTATACTTAATATCAATTTTCCAATTGGAGGCGCAGTGAGGCTCTCTCTTTTTTTATTCCCCAAATGCCTCACTCAACTACTCCCACCTCCTCGCTACACTTTACAAATACCCACCTTAGAAAGTCCTAACGTTAAAAAAAAAGAAAACGAATTAATTGAATTAATTAAAGAAAATAAAAAGAGCTTAAAATAAAAACAAGTTATGAAGGCGTCACAAAATGTTTGCCTGAATAATTAAAAAATTATTGAGAAGGGGCTTATAATTTTTTTAGTTGAATTAAAGAGTATAGATATAGAAAAATGAAAGAAAGAGAGAGAGTTCTAACCCTTTTTAATTTTTGTTATTAAATCGAAATGATAAAATCTATGGAAATAATTAATATTTTTACTTTATTATTTAAGACCAGAAGGGAAGAAGGAACATGGGCCCCCCCTCTCTTTATCCTTTTCACTGTCAGAGTGGATTTTCCATTTAATAATTGCTATTAAAATTTGGCGTTATAACTTGATTACATAATTGTACATAAATAAAAGTCAAATAATAATTTTTCTCGCTTCTCATTCCAAAGGTCACTGGTTCGCTTCCTGAGTGACAAAATTTTATTTAAATTATATTGGCTACCATTTAATTAAAATAAATACGGACTCTAAATGGCTTCACATGCCGAAAAAGACTTAAAAAAAAATAATATGGCAGAGGGATTCAAAAAGTGCCTGCTCTTTCTGATGAGGAATTCTTTTTTGAGGAATAAGAAACCACGGATCAAGATTGTTGACTATTACTGATATATATTAGGATAGTAAAAAATACCCATATTTTTGGCTCCAAAATCTCACTCTTGGTGAAATCAGTTTTTTTTTTTGTGAAATCATTAAGAGGCCAGTAGAGATTTAAATTTATAAAAAAATAATTTTAATTTTTCTTTTTCAACATTAAAGACAATTTGCGTATTACAAACATAGTAAATATATATTATATATTCAACTAGTGACCCCGAAGTCAAAGCCTCTTAACCTCTAAATTTATTTTTAAATTTTAAATAGGGAACGAAGTTGAAAAACTTTCTCGGGCTTCTAAAACGTGGTTAACCATTTCCTACATCCGTAGTCTACTGAAAGCAACAGACCCACATATAACCAAACTATCCATTTATCCATAGTTCTCAACTAAAATTTTAAATTCATCACCACCTAAATTTTACTTAGATATAATATTTTTTGTTATTTATTATATAATTTATTTTTACTTATTTATTTATTTACTTATTTATTTATTTATTTTTAT
>JAAAKE020120373.1:0-15510 GCA_010014785.2 Anisolabis maritima | reverse complement strand
AGGGGTGTGGGAGGGGGAGTTCTGAGGGGGGTGGGTGGGGCTTGGCTGTACGCAGGCGTGCCAATCTCTCATAGTCGCCATCCACACACTCACCAGGCGTGAACTCAGACAATTCAAAAATATAATCTTTGAATTAGCGGGACTCTTCTATAATTCGAACCATGTAGAAAGCAACATCAAATTTTTCCAAATTAAAGTAAAAGATATAAACAAACAAAAATTGTCAGACCTGTCCCTTAATGCAGAGGTGAGAGGTCAGTGGTTCGTTTCCCGTCCTGATCGACAAAAAATTTATTTATATTATATTGGTTACCAATTAATAAATGTCTAAATGGCCTCAGAATGCGAAAAAGACTTGAAAAAAAATTCATAAAGTTTTTTCATATTTAATTCAATATATTATTTTATTTTATTTTTACATTGGATCCAGGGGAGCTCAATTTTTAGACATTTCTAAAAGGCCTAAAATCCTTCGTGTTTTATAGAAAAGTCCTCTGTTCCCACATTTATTTATTTATTCTTTTTACTTTTATTTTTTTTTTTTTTCAAAGGATAAGAACTATTATCTTTAAAGTTAGTTATTAGAAATATTGGCACCTTGGGAAGGAGGAGTTTATTAATTTAAAAATAAATGTGACGAAAATAATAAATAATTTCCGAATTTTTTTTTTACTAGTAAAAATTTAATACATTCATTTTTATTTTATTAATTTTTTAAAATTAAAATTTAGATATTTTATGCTCATTAAGGAAAAGAGAAAGAAAGGGCCGGAGTTGCAACTCCGAACTCCCTATTGGGAGTTCTCTAGAGAGGGAGGGTGGTAGAGCGAGTTAGAGCAAACCCTCCCCTTTAAGCACCCCCACTCCCAGTCCCATCCTCCCCGCCTGCGCCCTTAAGTTTTAAGCCCCCCTCTCTTTCTCCTTGCCGCCCCCATTTCCTCTGCAAGGAAAAACTTTTCTCAAGCACACCCGATCAATAATATAGCAAATTTCTGTTTAAATTATTTATTTATCTTTCTAAATTAGTTTACGTGCATACAATATAATTAATTCCATATGGAAATTTTGATTCACTTAACGGTTTATATTTATTCACTTTAACTTTTTATTTATTTAATTTAATTTTTTGCGATAATTTTTCCGAAGAAATTATTTTCATATTAATAGGAAATCATTTTAATAAAACATTATCATTTTTTATAAAGTAAAAATATATAAAATACAAGGAAAAATATTTTCGAACTTATAAATCAAATTTTATATTCATTGCGAATGGGCGGTTGAAAAAAAAAAACTGTGACTTCTTTTCTTATTTGGTTAATGACTTATACTAACGTTTTCCAACCTTCTACCGGACATCGATGAAATATTTCTTTTGTTTATTTATGTTTTTGAAGAAAGGGACGCACACCTCAAACCCAACTGACCTCCGGCAACCCAATTATTTTATTTTCTAATTCTAACTTCTCCTCTTGTATATTTATTTCAAACTACTCCTATCAGGACTTTTTATTCCACCTTATCCAAGGAGAATGTCACAATTTGAGAATTGAGCAATCTTATAGCACCGGCTTGTAGTCGCAAATGCCCCTCGTAGAGGATGGCGTACTCCGTCTTATAGAAGTGCCTAATGTGAGGTTGATCTGTTCCACATCTTAGTCCAATAAATATGCAATTAAAAATAGCTTTAGTCGTTTTGCAGCTATTAATTATACAATAAATATAATATTGATATTGTCAATTTTTTTATTTCTTAAATATTCATAAGGTTTTTCGTAACATGGATATACGTTTCTGAGACTTTATTAATATTTAAAGAGCCCATTCTCTTCGGTGGTCTATTCTTTAGATGGTTTTTAGCTCTGGGCTTGAATTTTTAATTCGACTTTTTAACAATAATTTTATTCTATGTTATTAATCAAAAAATATAGGCGTGATCTAAAAATTATGGAAAAAGAAATGGAAACTAATTTATTCACAAAAATAAAAAATAAATAAAAAATAATCCTACACAAGAATAATATACGCATGTTAATTAAATTTTTAACGGAATAAAATTAACAAAAATAGCATAAGACTTTCCTATAACTCAGGGAAATAAGACGACATCAATTATTAGCAACAATTGAAGAAATGTTTCATTTGAATTTCACTCAACTTTAGGGAATAATTCATTGTGAATAACTTTTGTTTAAAAAATTTTTGATTTTGATAATTAGAAAGCTCTACAAGATATAAAAATATTTTTTCAAATAAACATTGTTTAAAAACCAATTTAGGTCTTATTTCCCTTTCTCTTAAGTTAATAGTTGAGGTTATATTCAGGTTTAAATTTCAAATGAACTGTCACTTTCTGGGCGTCTGTTCTCAAAGGACGTTAATTTTGGTCTTTTTTAAAAGCTGATTAGTATCTTTTACTACGAGTTTTTCATACTACGTCCTGGCACTCAGCCGAAATATTAACTCTTACAACGAGCCAAATGAATATGCCGCTAGTTGGCGCTGAACTGTCACGTATTCGTCTCGTTGAGGAAACATTGCTTTTTAAAACGAGCTCGCTTTCGGAACGAATTAAACTCCTAGCAGGAGGTGCTGTAGTATGAAATTTTATCTTTAAGCTATTTAAGGTTTCCTGAAACCAAACCAATCTCAAAAAGTTGTTTGTTCTTTTGAAATAGTTCAATCATTAAAGACCTGTATGATAAAGAACCAGACAAGAAAGGGAGAGGTAGAAAAGCTATGAATAAATAGGGAATAGAAGGAAAGCCAGTTTAACTCTGGTAACTCGTAGTCGTCATTTCATGTGAGCCTATCAAAATATAAAAATATTTACTAATTCACATTTCCGAAAAAATTGAATCCAGACGGGAATCGAACCTTTCCGACCCAACTGACCTCTACACTACCAGATAAATTTGGAGCTTCTTTAAATGCTACAATTAAAAGCATGAAAAGAATAACACTCGTCTGGTTACACAGTCAAAGCATGAGACATTAGTAGAAATTAGATTTCTGAATCATAACTTCTAATTCCTTTACTATGAAAATAAAATTAGCTTCAGAAGAAATCTTAGAATTACCCATGACAAATTTGCTCTCTCTCTTGGTGAGAGGTAACACAGGCAACAAAAGGGCCTTTCATAACTCGGATATCCTCCTTAGTACAGTTAGCTTAATGATAAGATAATTCAAAGTAGAAATAGTTATCTATCCATAAATAAATATTAGAATTAATCTAAAAATATTATGAAGTTGTCACCCCCTAATCAATGCATTCACAGAACCTGAATAATCCATAAAATTTATTTTTTTCTAATTATTGTTATTATATGAAATTAAAATCCATTAGTAATATAATTAAAGGTTTTTACTTTCTTCCACGAATATATATTTTATTAATCGATATTTTTAGAGCTGAAAAACAAATTTATTTATATTACATTCGAAGGGGAAATTTTTCTCAAAGAGGTCTAGGATTATTTCCCCCTCCCAAAGTGCTTGGTGCCCTTTTAAGATACTTATTTATTAAATGCGGTGTTTAAATAGATTTCCTTTTGATCTAGAATCACCGAGATCTACATTTTATCAATTTTTTACACTCGAATTTTTTCTTGTGACCTCAAAAGTCAAACTTCTTTATTTTTAACTTTGATGATTTTTTCATTTAAATTTTTTCCGAAAACGAACTTTTAAATATTAAAAGATAGTCGACTTGTTTTTTTTTTTAGATTTTTCTGTTACAAATTTCATATTCTTGAACAAATAATTTCCAAATAAAAACAAACTGAAAAAAATTATAATAATTAATATTTTTGGATTTAAAAAGTCAATATAGTTGAGTGCATTAACAAGAAATTAATTAAATGGTGACATACATTTTCAAGTTAATAATATATTTTAAGGTTTCTCTTTCAACATATTTGAAATATAACATATGAAAAAAAAAAATTTTTTTTAAATAAATAAATAAATTTATTTAGTAATTTTACAATACAGAGCTAGTTGAATGAACTAATCAATAGAACTAGCAATAGTAACTTCAAAAAATAAGCATAGGTTGCAAAACTTTTTACCCATCGCTTGTAATATAATATGGACTCTCTACAACCCAATTGAGTATGTAAGTCATAAGTTATGTTGATTTTGATTATTTTTAAGTTAGGTCGTCTTTTCATTAATCAATTTAAAAAAAAAGTCAAAGATATATTCTTTGGCTATAAAGTTTTATCCTTTTTGGATGAGTGGTTCCAGAGTTATAAGTAAAAATAAAAGCTACACCCACACATATGCATATTAAGATTTTTTTGCTTTTTTAGGGTCCTTTTATCTTAACGTAAAGATATTTTTAACAATTGGAAGATTAAATTTTTCATCATCTTCTATATATAAAGTAAAAACAACTAAAATAAAATAAAGTAAAAATACATGCATAATTATAATATAATTGTCTTAATATTTAAGAAAATTTATTGTACTCTAATCAATCTTCAACGTTGAGCATGTGAAGGCATGGAGTGGGGCGAGATGACAATCCCTGACCAAAGTTCTTTCTATAGTATCCACCCACATTGCCAAAACATTACCCCCGCTACGAACACTGTCAGTGACGCATAACTGGCAACGCTGCACTCGTCTTCCCTGCTCGTCCGTACTGAAGTTATATTAAATGGTGGGGTGTGTAATATAGACTCACTCAATACCAAACGTAACTTCAAAATGGCGTTCACTTATAAAAAGAAATTTTATTTAATTTGCTTTATTTGATTAGTTAGCTATTTTTATTCTTTCGCAAACTAAACTTCTTTAATAGAAAAATTATCGATATTATTATAATAATAAACAAATTTCCTGAATGAAATAGAAAAATTGAGTAATGATAGGTTATGAGTGCAATTCGGAATGAAATTGATTAATAGTGATTGAAAGAGAGAAAAAGAGGGTGAATACCAGAGAAGTGAAGAGAGAGAGGAGAAGCAGATTAAATACAATCCTCTTTTTAACTTTAGATCTTTCTATTAAATTTTAATGAATTGCCCATAAAGAACAATTGATTGCAGGAGTTGGAAAGATTTAATTACAGTTTTCAATTTGATCAGCCACTTGTTTGATCAGCAGTCTGTTACCATTTCTTAAATTTAAATTATCTTTTGATTCAATTTTAATATTTTTTTTTTTTTTTTACCATATAGATAATTAGCATAATCAAAAGTTGAGAAACAAAAATGGAATTAATCCGATTAAAAATAGCAATGCGGATAGAACAAACTTGAACTTTCACTAATCCAAAAGGGTTAGAGTGGCTAGCAGGAAACCCTAAATTCCTTATTCACGATTTTTTTTTTCATATTTCCAAATAAAACAAGTAATTTCGTAATATTTGATTAGGTTGGATTTTTTTTTTGATTTAACGACGACGTTTCGACAGCAATTCTATCTTCATCAAGTTCTTTTCATTAAATTCTAAATTTAAATAAATGTTCGTTTGCTTTGCTTATTGAGCGAAACCATAATGTATGGTTTTACGCTGAAAACCTGATGAAGACAGACAAACGTTCTCATTAAATAAGTAATAAAAATCTTTTAATAAATAGCCTGCGCATTTTTTTCTAACAATACTTGATGACTGTTTCAGATATTATTTCACTTAGCTGTTTTCTTGTCAAAGTGAAGTATTTACTTGAAGTAGTGGCCGAAATGTTGTATTATTATTTTTTGTATTATTAATTATTAAAACAAACCGCGATAAATTTTTCATTTATAATTTATAATAACAATAATCGTGATAGTCTAAATTTCTTAATAATAAAATTATGTAAATTTTATCTTGAAAACGGCTCTAACGTTTTCGATGAAATTTGCTCAATCAACTATTCCGGTATTTCGCTCATCTTTAGAGAAAATTATTTAAAGAGTCTCTCGTAAATTTTCCTAAATTGTGAGTTAAGTTAACATTAGTTACTACTTTCATCTTAATTATACAATTAAGGCACATTTATTATTTGGTATTAAATTTTAATAAATTATATTTAAAGCCCCTAATTAGACACAGGGAAGAAAGGGAGTCTACCCATCCTCCGAACCAGGTTGTTTGCAAAATCATAGTTAACTGGCGAAATAAGGTCTTTTTTCCCTGATATCGACTGAATATATAGGCCATATATCAACGAATATATAAAACTAAATAATTAATTTTCAAATTATATAATTATATAAATTATAATTATATAATAAGTTTCTATTGAAATTAAAGCCCTATAAAAGTAACTGTATGAACCCTAACAAAAGCCTTATGTCTATTACGAAACCCTTCTATATTTCACTTTTCTTCTAATTTCACTCCCAAATGGAGAACCAAACTTATATATATATATTGAAATAAATTTTTAAGAAAAGAACCTTTGAAGGAGGACAATTTCTCCTCCATTATGCCTCCCCTCTCCTCCTTCTGATAATTTTAAAAGGCTCCAAAAAAATAATTTCAATATTCTACGTTTTAGTTTATAATATATATTTGCCCTGTGCCTTTGTACAGAAGTAGAGATCTCGCCTACCCAAGGTCAGTGATTCGCTTCTGGTCCTGAGCGATAAAATTTATTTAAATTATAATGGCAACTAATTAATATAAATAAATAAGAATGGAGTCTAAATAGCCTCTGAAAAGGCTTAAAAATAATAATAATATTTAGATTTTTATTTACGTTTATTTCCAGATCTCATGTTATAGCCCCCCCCTCCCCTCCCCCCCTCGCTTCTTATTATAACGGAGAGAAAAAAAATGAAGCTCCTTTTCATTAATAAAAAACAATCTATAAAGCAATATTCTTTTAAAATGATTGGAAAGGAGTTCTGGATAATAAATTTGAATTCTCCTCATCCTATTTTTCTATATACAACTATTCAAAAAAAATTTTTCATAATTTTACATTGATATAAATTAAATTATTTTTTTTTTGTTTTTTTTTTTTTTTTTTTTTTTTTTCTAAAAAGCAAACTTTCTTTTTGTAATAAAAATTCCACGGTGACATGTTACGTATTTTAGTGATTGTATTTATTTACTAGATTGGGAATGGCGTTTGTTAACCTTGGCCTTAAATTGTGACCAGGTCCTTCTTCTTTGAGAGGGCAGAGATCGTTCAACGACCCCCAAAAGTGACAAGAGATGATGTCGATGGTGCCCTTTAGAAAAAGGGCCTCCAAACCTGGGCCCTTTGGTCTTTTCAAAGAAACAGGGGTAAAAAAATAGTGAAGTAAACTGGCCAAAAAGGTCCCTGGAGAAAAACACAAAACCTGTCCGACGAAGCCTTTCTTTCTTTTTTCTTTTCTTTCTTCGACAGGAAGTGCATTCAATTGATATATGAGGATTCGACTATTACGAATCCTTCATCAGATAATAAATCCCATCCAGACGGCTCACATTTCTTATAAATAAAAAATTTAAAAAAATTTTTTTTATTTGATAAACCAGTTTTAAATTAAAAATAAAATCATAAAAAATAAATTTTTATTTCGAAATGAAATTTAAAACATAATAAATCACTAATTTGTATATCCTCAGATGGTCTTAGTAGTCGTAATTTGGATGGTGCCACTTGGATAAAAAGTTTTTTTAATATATTGAATTTTTCGGTATTTGAGGCCTTATAAACTTTAAATGATACACATACATATTTATATACACATTTATAGAATAAAAAAAATACATTTGTCCAAAATCCGTGTCTTTATAAAAGATAAAATTTAAACGAATTCCAGCAATGAAAATGAAAAGAACATTAGAATTATATATTTGAAATTAGTATCATCAGGAGAGGTGACAAAAATTTTGGTTAAAATCAGTTATTTGTTAAGGCAGCTACCTACACACGGCTTGGTATTCCTGAAAAATTTCATTCACAGTCCTTTTTTTATTTTCATTTTTGCAATTCGTTTAAATTTTTCACCTAACCTAGGTGGAAATTTTAGTTTAAATCACGCAATCGTAAAAACATTTTATTCTACAAATTTTTCAAAATATCATTCCTATCAGCTTCTATGACTTTCTTCACCATTCGTAAATTTTACATTATTATTGATCTAAAAAAACAATCACTTTTACTTTCTCGTATTTATATACTATCCTTCTCAAAAGTAATTAGACACTATCTACTAGATAAGGAGAGCTACATGCAATTCAAAATTATCAAATTCTAAAATGTTTTACCAGTTATTAAATTTAGTATTTTCGGATTTCATGTAGCTTTTCTAATTACCCATTAAGATGAAACGATAGAAAATTGTCCAATTACTTTTAAGGGGAATATTAGTATACCAATATATAATAATTACGAAACAATTATCCAGGCATATTTATTTATACCATTTAATTTAAATACATTTTCATTGGATTGTTCCGAATCCCATGGCTGTATTGAATTTTTAAAAGCAAAATTTTTTTATAGGAATACAACAAACAAAAAGGTATAAATATATTTCATTAAAACATTTTTAAATGAAATGTCATTTCATTAATTAGCCTATTAAAAAAAAAAAAAAAGATTTTAAAATATAGAAGAGTAAACAAAAATAAAATTTCATTATTTGTTATTGTCATGTAAAAGGTGAAATTTCAAGAGAAAATTTTGCTTTTTGTTAGGGGCAAGTTCTTCATTTGGGGTTGAGTTGCTTCTCTCCCCTAAGAACTTAGTTATTTAAAAAAAAATATCTTCAGGGTGGGGATAGCTTGTCACCCGTGGACCGTATAGGCCCCACCTACCCCGTTTATTTACCCATTCCACCCGGTCACCTTCAACCGATGCTAGGGAGGATGTCCTAGTTTGAGGAGGGACTCTCTCAGCACCTACTCCTCGAGTGCATCATCGTCCTAAAATTAGATCTCGAGATTTTGATTGCTCTAGACGTTTTGAACTTTCCTGAGTTCGAAAATCCAATTTTTCGACTTATGTCTGTGTGTATGTTCATCAACAGGATAACTCGAGCACGCTTTAATGAAGATCAAACAAATTTTACATACGTGAATTACAGCTAATTCGTAAATCTCAATCAACTTTTGGCCTATTTCCGGAAACTTTATATGAAATATTATCGGAAAAACTCACCTATAAATGTATATAGGAAAAACTCGAGAGGAGGCCACTCCTAATTTTTTTGGCGGACTTAGAATTGATTTAGCTACAAAACTTGGTGTTGATATTATCAACATTTAAAAATTTAAAAGCAACTGATTTGGGATCGGATTCTAAGCAGAACGAATAAAAAAGGTCGCCTCCCTCATTATTTATTATATTTAATTATGTATTATAAAAAGTAGAGAAGTGACGTTTAAAATGTACTTTTCAGAGTGGCTCACAGGCGTGTGCAACAATCGACACGGTCAGCTCTAAAGAGTTGCAAAAAATAATCTTGAACCAATTTTATTTCTGCCTATTATATTTTAGCTTTTTTCAGAATTTCTTTTTTTCAATTTTTGTCTAGCAACGGGAACTTCACTTTTTCTATGCTTCTTTTGATATTTTTTATTTTGAAATAATTTTTTTTCAATAAAATCACTTTTGAAGTGCATATATTTGTTTGTTTTTTCTCACGGAAAAGGGCGGATGACGAATCTATTGTTAAATGCGAAAGTAAATAGAAGGGTTTCCAAAAAAGTGAAAATCAAAAGGGGTGAGGAACATCTGTGCACATTTATGAAAAAAAAAGGCATAAGAATTATCGTTTATTTCTAGGAAAAAAAAATTCAGGTGTCAGAAAAATAAAATTTCCTCTTACGAAACGAATATTTCAATCATTCAACTCAAGAATAATAAAAAATGAAAGATTATTGCTGGATTTTTTTTTTCTACATTTTTTTTTTACAAGTGATTCATTTTATTAGGTCATATATCATCTATTGCAAAAGAGAGACATGACTATTGAAATGTTCAACGGAGAGAATTGAAATCGAGAGATTAGAATTTGGGAGTTGTGCGAGAATCATCTTGAACGACGCCCTACTTTTTATTATCATTAATCTTTTTGAATACTTCGTCCAAGGGAGAGTGACACTTGAAGGCAGAAGCTAAAAGAAAATATATTCAACCTAACCCTTAGAGCAGAGGTAAAGCTCCGCTTCATGATCAGGGATTTGTCTCCTGAACAATCAAATTACATTGACAACCAATTAAATAAAATAAATATGGACGGAATCTAAATGACCTAAATATCTTAAAAAAAAACATGCAAGTTATTTAGTTCTTAACTAAATGATATGTAGAATATTATTAAATAGAAAAATAAGTTAATAAAATGTTCAATATTTCAAAAATTATAACATTTGGTATTGGGCCGTATGAGGCATGGGCAGCCCTGCTCCTGCGGTAAGAGTGACTCACACACTAATGATTTAGAAAACCCTAACTGAATTTTGCGATCTTAGGATATTTATCTTCAACTCGTGAAAAATGAGGCACTCGGGAGAGTCGAACCCACGTTCTCCCGGGTTTTCAACCGTGGGTGTTTTAAAGTAACCCTCTTACGAGTTTAAGATTTACAGTTGACTTATATAGACGATGAATAGTAGTAAAGTAAAGATCGCGTAATTGATATTTTTTAAATTTTAAGAAAAATTGTTACCATTCTACTGAAAACACTTCTAAAAAATTCAGATAAATTTTCAAACTTCAAAAGAATATATATACCCAAGTTAAAATCCCGAGACGGTTATTTGAAGCTACCCCTTTAATTTGCATTATGATAATTTCTTTTTCTTTTCTTTGTGTCAGGCACTGGCGCGTTTTGGTGGGTTTTGAGATTACCTGGGTTTGGTTTCCGCTTCCTTTTCAAAGCCAATGCCATAAAGTTGGATAAATTTTTGCTCTAAGTCGGATTAGAACCTGACTTAGGTTTAATTCAGGATTAAAAGCTTAACTGTTTTATCCCTTCACCTAATCGGTATTATATTATTATATCTTTAAATATCCCAAATTCTGAATAATAATAGAAGTGAGAAAAGACGACCCTTCACTGATCAACTAAGAGAGACCATTCTCATTTTCTCTTCTTTTTTCACTAAATTCATTCATTCAAATAGAATAAAAAATTTATTTTTCAATACTCTTTTGATTGAATATTTTTTCGAGGCTTATATTATTTCTGTTTTTAAGAAAAGAAGTGGTCTTCTCACTCAACCTCTTTCTCTTTCCAGTTATGACCTGTCGTGCTCAAGTTTCTTCAGAGTCTCTTCAATTAGCATCAGAAAACATCGTAATTACTTCATCTCTCTCATCCAGACTCTCCAGGATCTCTCTAAAATTGTGAGTAGATCTTTAATTCATATATTTATTTAATTTTAATTATTTGTTGGTATTATGAAAAATAATCCATAAATAAAAAGTGATTAATTTAAAGAAATAATCTCTATATAAAGTGAAGGAAGGTATTTGACGTCAGGTTAAATAAATAAATTGTAAATTTCGTAATTTAATATACAATAACATCATCAGGCCTTAGTGAATGAAATACGAGGGCAATTTGAAAAGTTCGCGAAGTTCGAGTGCGGTTTTTTTTTGTGGTGCATGAGAAAGCTATATCTAGCCTTTTCATAACCTCATACGGTCAAAGTAATCTGAAATTCAAGGCCATATTGCAAAAATTAAAAGTTCTATTCTTTCTGCGAATTTTTCAAATTGTCCTCATATAAGATAATATTACATTAATTGTTATAAATAGTAAATGTACTAAATGTCATTCACTATAACTACTAATGTAATAATGTCTAATATTTTTCAGTAAGCATTGATGATGTTTTATTAAATAACGAAATCGATCTTCTCAGAATTCACAATTTATTTATTTAGCCTGACGTCAAATATATTCGTTTACTTTCTTCATTGAATTGCAACTCCAAATGGAGTTCTTTATCAAATTTATATAATCTCTATATGATTATAATATTACTACCGTATTACTACGGTTAAGAATTCCAAGACCGGCTTGTCTTTTTCCAATTTATTATTTGAAACAGCCCTTTATTGTCTCTTTTATCAATGGGTCAAAGGCGCCCCTAGGGGGAGGAGGCTAAGAGGAATAACAAATTCCACAAATTATTGTCATAAAAGTGATTGGGATCAGTGATGGCGAGTTATGATTTTTTACTTTATTTATTTATAACTAATCTCATTTTATTTCAATAGTGCAGGTCCCCACCTGAAAATTTTTCTGCTGACGCCCTTGAAATACCCTTTGGTACAATGTGAGGTTCCCTTTGGGGTACATTTAGTCGTTTAGGATATGCGAAATAAAAAAGCAATGGCAGACGCTACACATTCTTGCAATATAAAATTCATATTTATTCTCAATAATTACCCTTCATAATTAAAAAAATGAAATTAAAGATTTACGTTCCCATTTGATACATAGATTATATATAAAAAGTGGTACAATTTTATAAAATGGGATACAGAAGTAGACAAGTCAAAAAAAGGTTGGGAACTCCCGACTTATATAAATGACTTCGCCTTCGGGAGTTCTTTCTTCAAATTTGTTATCACCTCTGGACATTTATTTTGTTAACTGTTTTTTTTTTGCCATAATCTAATTTAGCGCATGTTCACTTTATGAGTGAGAGGGCGCAAATTCACTTCAGAAGAAATCTCATCGTTTAAGCAATTTTTTTTTCGTTTAAACCTCAAGAAGATTTTTTTTTTAATCTGGTTGTGAGAATTTTTATTAGGGGTCGGAATGAATTGAGCCCAGGAATATTTATTTTTTACGGGTTTATGAGATTGAAGAGAGTTTTTTTTTTTTTTTTTTTATCAAACTTCTTTGATAAATCCAAAGTTTACTTTTAAATTATTCTCTCCCTTAATTATCCCTCTTTTCCTTTTTCCATTAAACTTGGTCATAGAATGGCCAAATTCATTAAAATATTTATTAACTATATTAACAGTATACCTATTTAGTTACAGTATTAATTTTTCTGACTTGAAGTGAAGGATCCGGTTTTGAAATTATTATTTAAATGTGTTAATTTTATATTTAAAAAAACGAGAAAAAAATTATAAATAATAATAATAATAACATAAAATGAATATAAAATTTTACGATTAATTAAGAAAATAAAGTGAAAGAGTTAGGATATTTGAAAATAACCAATTAAGAAAAAATATTTTCCTTAATTATTTAGGTCGTCATTTTGAAATAAAATGTCGCATAGAAAATTTATTTCATAGAGTTTAAGGGCATTTCAGCTTCCAGCTAAAACTAATTTCTTTTAACGATCTATGTAGTTGCGATAACGCTATACAGGTATAATAAGAATTCAGAAAAATGAAATTAACTTTGTTCTCTAATGTGCCACGTACTGCTTTTTGTTGGCTAATATTTTGAGCCCTCAGTACCAAAATAAGATTTTATTCTGGGTCTGCTTCGGGTGAGATGGTAAATTTACTTGGAGATGGGAGGAGTAACCATCGTCCAGAGCAGCGGTTCCCAACCTGGGTACTAGCACTCAAGTGCCAAGCTATCGGAACATGACAAATGAATAAAAAAATAAAAAATATATATTCTTTTTTCAAAAGCTACCTGACGTAATCCTCATGTCTAAAATTCACCGGTACTTGATGGCAATCACTGGTCCAGAGCAATTGCGCCCCACTATAAAATTACACTATGACATTAAAGATTTTCTCATTTCTCCGAATCCTTAATTTCTTTCAAAGTTTGCCGATGTTCTTTTGGAAAGGACTTTAAATTGAGTAAAAGATGGGAATAGTAGAATTTCAGGAAATAAAATGCAATCAGTCTTTTCCTTTGATTTAATTTTCAGAAGCTAACGTTTCGACCTTGATTAAACCCACCTACTGAGCTGTAATTATTTATACATAATCATTTTTATAAAAGAAGTTTTATGACCAACACCTTCATTCCTTCCAGATGAATATATAATATAAAATGATTATATATACTCCTACTAGCTGCACAACTCGACTTAGGCTTCGGCTCTGTCTTTTCTCGGGAAAGTTTTATTTAGATTTTTTTTTTCAACTTTTGGAATAGAATATTCAAATTAATTCTGGAGGTGGAGGATTTTATTAATTAATTGTGTCATTAATAATTGTTCAAGTAATATTATTATTTTTTTAAAATAATTGTCCAAAAAAAAGAAATCTTAAAAATCATTTCCAGTAAATAAAATATAAGCAGTTTGAGAATAATATTTTATTTTTACAAAAATACTAAAAATGGCAATTAAAAAATAAATGTATTCGTATTGGAAATTATAAAAACTTTGGATCTCTGTCAAGTTCAAACGATGGGAGTGAGGAAGAAATTTGAAAATACCATTTTTACCTAAAGTTGAAATATTGAAGAATCCCGTCTTTTAGATCTCGAACTAAATATACATTCTAAAATACATGATTCTACAATGAACCGTGGTTTGATCTCCTCTTATTAGTTAGATTTTGTATATGAAAATATATAATGACATATATCAGCTCTGAAGATGGCTTTAATCAAGATCGAAACGTTATTTGTTCATAATAAAAAACAAATACTTGCTCTTAGGGGGTGAGGAGAAATGGCTATAATGAGAGGTCGGCTAAATTTGAGTTAAAACATGAAGATGGTTTTATACGGTCCAATTAATTCGAATTGAATCACCAAGGGCTCGTATATTTGCCTTTTAGAACTGGAAAGATAATAAATCAATCTACGACCCCCACGACTTTAAAACCATTAAAAAAGGCCTGCTTTTAAATTTATTAAAATTATCCTCTAATCAATCATTTGCATTAATTAGGCAAATCTAAAATTAAAAATTATAATAATTATTATTTTATTAGTTTTGTTGGTGGAGAATCCTTTTGATAAAATGGGATCAAAAACCTCCCAGCGTGAGAAATTAATTTTATTAGGGATAAAAAATTCACTTTTACCTTTATTTTATTTTATTAAATTACGAGTATAGAGAGATATATAACTGAAAAATAAAAATTGTCACTTTATATAAATTGAAGCTCTTAGGAGTCAAATTAGAATATTGAGAAGAAAAGAATAAAATCAATGTGAAAATAAATAAATAAATATTACGTATAGAAACCAAAATTTTAGATAATCCAATTATTATTGTTTATTTATTTATTTTTAATCTTATTTTTGCCTTGTCCATTTACCAAGCCCAGTCCGTCCTAGAAAATCTTAACAAAAAATGATTTGGTCATTTTGGAAGTTTACCTCCACTAAGAAAAAACGAACTAATTTATGCAACCCGAGGTATATGAATTAATCCCTAGCTGTACAACGCATCAGTATAGAAATAACAGCATTTTTTATTCACTCTTAGCATATGTATTTATTTCATAATGCACATGAACGTAGAGTTCATTTAAAAGTATTTGCATTTTAAATTAATATAAAATAAAGCATTTTCCTAAAGGGTTTTTTGTTTTGCTCAGGCTCGTAGCCAGAGGAGATCTGGGCAAATCCCCCCAACGAAAAAAAAAAAAATAGAAAATATAAATAAACAATATTTTC
>JAAAKE020120362.1:0-15511 GCA_010014785.2 Anisolabis maritima | reverse complement strand
GCGGATGCTGGGATATCGTTTTGGGCGATAAATTTTGGAGATCCTTTTTTACCGCCCCCTGCGGACCGTTTTGCTTCAAATTTCCATAGCTTCTTTGTCAATCCTAAGGTTATACATTTGTTAAATTTCCGATGAATAGTTCCAGTGAAATAAGCCAAAATAAAAGCTACACATACATATATATATACATAAGCATATTAAGATGTTTTGCATTTGTGGGGTCCTTTTCGCCCTAAACGCAAAGATATTAATATAATAATACAATATTTCTCCATTAATATTATAAATAATAATGTGGGAAAGTAAAATCAGAGCAACTTTTTTCCTGGAGAATATTTCCATATTGCATACTTGATTTGTTTGGTACATATAATAATATTTTTATTAATGGGAAAAATCCAGCTATACTTGGGATGCGTACACAGGTTACCTATGCCGAACGATGATTCCCTACCCACCCCTCTGACCAAAGTAATATTATTTTTATTTGATCAGAATATATTGATGAGTCAATTCGTTAGCCAAATGTTAGCAGTTTTATAGTGAAGTATCTATTAAAAGGAACGTGTAGTATCGGATCGGAATTGGTCGTTAATCTAATTTTGTATTTTATGAATTGCTCAAATTAACAAGAGAGTGAGAAAAAGCTTATAAACAAAAAACATGATCAAGGATAGATTTTATTCTAAATCATTTCAACTAGAAAAATTAAAAATATTTTTTTATTAACTAGATCCAAAAGAGTATAAATAAATTCAAAATAGACGAAAAAAATTTGAATTTAGGCTACCCTCTTGTCTCTGCTTACTTGTTGGGGTATCATAAAAGAAATAGGGCTATAGGGTCCCTCTCAAAATTACCGTTATATTTTGTTTCATCTGGATAATTACTACTGCTACATGAAATTCAAATCATCAAATTTCATTATGTTTTACCTATTATTAAATTTATTATTTTTGGATTTCATGTAGCTCTCCTAATTACCCATTAAGACGAAACCAAAAATACAATTTGCCCAATTATTTTTGAGGAGTGGTAGTATGTTTAATATACAGATGCCATCTCAAATTGGTAGTTGTTTTTTAGTTAGAAACTCATAATGAATTTATATTTTATTAATATTTCGTTTCATCCCAAACAAATAAGATAATAATAAATCACAATCACATAATTTAGAGTTTTGAAGATAAATAATTATTCCTCAAATTTAAGTAAGATCGTATTTGAATTAGATATGAGTATTCAATATATGCCTTGTAGTGGACTTGACGTAGTGATTATATCTAAAAATATTTCGTGAGTATTTTACCTTACCGGTCAACAAGTCCGCCTCTTGGTTAAAATAGCGGCAATTAAGTGAAAAATTTTTATTTAAAATTTTTTCACGAGGGATTACATGCAATCTAAATATATTAATATAATGAATGAGAAAGTTTCATACTGGTGTGATTAATCGTCTGGACCCAAATAGGTGATCCTGGAGATCCTGAGTTTGACTACCGCTTGATCCACTAGAAAAAATGTACTCACCAAATATTTAAAAAAATTCGCCTTTGGTGTTTTCTAAGTGGCAGTGATCAAATGCAAAAAGTTTGAAAACTACTGAACTAGACAACTTTTATGGACTTAGAAGTTGACGGAAAGTCACAAATATTTTAGTTCCCTGGGGCTTTTACCAGAAAAAAGCTCCGATTTAAGATCAAATTTAAAATTATAATCTAGGGACCATCTTTCTACTAAAAATAAATTTTTTTTAATTTGTGAAGGACGGAATTAATTTTTTTTTCACAAATATTTTTATATTTTGGATTTTAAATAAACCCTCCTCCTCAGTTATTTAATTTGTTTTTCCATTTATTTATAA
Organism: Anisolabis maritima; assembly: GCA_010014785.2. Lineage (NCBI taxonomy): Eukaryota > Metazoa > Arthropoda > Insecta > Dermaptera > Anisolabididae > Anisolabis > Anisolabis maritima. The sequence continues at coordinate 13,647 of JAAAKE020120362.1, read as the reverse complement.
AACTCAATTAATTTAGACTCACTTGTCTACACTTATCGCCTTTTATTTGGATCAATCGGGTAATTTAATCTTCTAGAGAGAGAAAGAGAAAAGAGGAGGAATGAAAAGAAACCAACGTTACGGGGTTTTTTTTTTAGAAGGCTTCAATTACAATCAGAAATTTATTTAATAATCTAAACGATAATTTAACTCTCGAATGGATATATTTTACTTGTGGGTTATTTATTATTTTGATTCCGATTTTTTCATTAAAAGAAACAGCACTGGCACTATCTTCTTTTTCTAAATTTATTCTTTTTCTATATTGACAGTATGAATTGGCATTAAACCGAATTTGGTGTCAATCATTTTGACGTTGAGGGAATTTAAAATAAAATCAATTGTTTGTTTAAATTTTAATTCTTTTTTTTTTTTTTTTACTAGAGTCACTAACTATTCTGAAAGAATTTCTTATAATTTATTAAAAAATTTTTTCAATAGCCCATTCAGAGATCTTGTATAGGTCTCTTAATTAACAAGAAAAATTTTAAGTTAAGATATTCTATATAAAAAAAATTAAGATGTTACTTAGAAGTATGGATTTCTGAATACCAGTCTAGAATATAAAATCTTTTCCCTGAGCCCTTATATAATAATTTTTTTTTTTTCAAACAAAAGTGATAAGTAGAACAATTTTGTATATGGTTCCAATCCATGACTGAGCGGTTAGAGATATTGATAACCTTAAAAGTGGATATGGGTTCAAGCAGTCCGAGGAAAATTTATTTAAATTTGATTTGATCGGTCCTAAAGCATTTTTTTCTCAGGACACTTCATTTAATTCAGACTTGAAAAAATAATGAATACAAAACTTCACTATATATTAATACATCAACCCTTCAGGAATTAAAATAATGTAAAATTTTCTCTGCCATAAATTAGTTGCTAAACAGGCCAATAATACACAAAGAGAAATCACTTATCATGCTTCGAACTCAAAGAGAAGACGCCTCAAGGTGTCTTTTTATCAAAAAGTTTGAGTGCAATCTATGAATTAAACTTATGAATTTATGAGGGAGAAAAAAAATTTATTTCAAATTACTCAGGATTTGGAAGTATTTGGAAAATCAGGTTGAATAAAAACAAAATTCTGAGGTTCTCACCCCGTCGCCTCCAAGTGAATATTTATTTATAGATAAACTATTTTCTATATTTGTGACTACCCGAGATCCCGGGCCCAGTCCGTAAGAAACTTAGGCTTTGGTGATTCCTTACATATATAGATTTTTTTTTTTTAAATAAAATATGAAATTTATTTTATTTTGGTTTCTAATGAATAATTTCGATATTTTATTTTTTCTAAAAAATTCTATTATTTCAATTACATTCATTACATTCATTCATTACAGCAGAATTTGATATTTATTTCTAATAAAGGTTAGATTAACTAAAAAAAAAGAAAGGGACATATCGGGGATGTATTCGTTAATAAATAATTGTGATAAATATTTTATCAAATTTTAAAAAAATGTTAGGGAGTTATTTATTATTTTAAAAAAATCATTGGGAAAAAGAATTTAGTAATTTATATAGTTTTATTTAAAATAGCTTTTAATAGGAGCCAATTTAGTAAGATTTCTTAAATTCGATATTAAGTATAAGAAGGTGAGATTTTAATTTTAAATGCACCCGGAAGTAGTTTAGTCCTTTAAACAAAGATCTGGGATTAATAATCATACGTATTAATATATATTTAATTTTAAAAAAAATGAACATTTGTCCAGGTCAAAATTGTGAGATTCACTTTACGATATTAAAACAATAAGAATATGTTGTGTGATCTTCTTTCTTCTTCTCCTGTTTTCGTAGACATTCTAGATCCAAAGAGGCTTAAACAATTGATATAGTATTTTATATTTAGTCTTCTAAAAATATTGACTAAAGCAAATTTTTACCAAAATCTATTCAAAAAGAGAGAACCGAATGGACAGGATTAGAAAAATTTTTAGGAAAAAAAATTAGAAGAAAAACGACATGGAGGGAAAATTCCAAATTTTACTGTGAAAAACTCTCCTCAGGGATTAAGATAACGTTCAAGACAAGAAAATGAGACTAAAATTTTGTAAATTGAAGAATTCATAAATCTTAGTCGAACTCGAGAAAATTCGATTCAGCTCGAATAAAAAAATTTAATTTATTTTATCTTTCTTTTGAAAGTTTACCTTGTCTAAGCAGAGATGTTTTTTCTAATTTAGGAAAATAAAAAAATTTTCCTTTTATTTTTAGGAACTTTTTGGCAAGTATTGAAAAATGAAAAATTTATAAAAAAAAATTTTCTTCTTGCACAAAGTAAACTTCCAAAAGAAATATAAAATAAATCTTGACTAGATTTCTTCTTTTAAATGCCAACCATGAAATAATATAAAATGCAAAGATTTAAATTCCATATATTTTATGGTGAAGGGAAAATCTGAACCTTAGCAGTAGATTTTTTTTAATATGGGCGGCCATGGACCAAGAGATAAATGATTAAAATTGGAAATAAATACGATTTGCTAATATAAAATATAAAATATTCAGGTTTATTGAGGTTAATTGCCCCAGAACATATAAGTAAAAATAATTTATTTATCTCGATGCTTGAATTTGAGTGAATTGCGTTATGATTGTCCTCTGAGAACGATTGTGACTATACAAATAGGAATATAGCTTGTAAACTTTTTTTCTCGATCCCTTCCATCCACGAATCGCCCTGGGAGTTGTCTATTTTTAAAGCTTATATAGAATAAAAATCTCCGTTATTATTAATGTATTTTCTCAGTTTTGGATTGATCCAAATTCCCAAAGTTGTCAATCCCACGTGATCGGCATAGGACTTGGAATATGCATGAAGGGCCAAGGCCGTCGTCCTTCGCGGTGGGTGCGGCTTTGTCATTAATCTTTCGCCCGGACCGGGGATGCGCGTGTCCCCGGGAAACTTCATTTCTTCCTCTCTCATTTCGTTAATTAGCTTCTTGTTCGACCTAAAAACCCCTCAATTACAAGAACATACAAAATTTTACTAATTCCCTTTCTATACAGAGAGAGAGAGAGGGAGAATAAAAGTTTATAATCATTGAAAAGGCCTTAAAATCTCCGAATTTCATCCCTTTAAACTCTAGATTAAGGAAATATAAAAGGAGAGAATAGAAAAAATAACAATGAAAATGGATGCAATAAAATATAAATAAAAGCTTAGCGCTGCTATTTAATAGTTAGATCAATAGTTGAACACGAAGTCACACTTAGGATTAGTATATAATTATTATCAAATTAAATAAATACATTCTTAAAGCAGATCCTTTTAAGTTGTTACAAATCGATTAGGTCATGAAAGTTCAAACTCAAAATGTCTATCATTAATCACACTATATATTTTTTTTTTTTTTTCAAAATTTTATATTATTCTTCCCAATTAAGAGAGCTTTTCAGCGGCTTCCATTACTGCCACCACAACACATTTTATTGACCCAGTAGATGAATATTACATCCAATGGGAAGACAATAACATTATTTTTTATCGAAAATAAGAGATTTGTTTACTTTATTAATTTTTTCCAGTTGATCTTAGTTTTTAAAATGGCTAAAACTATATTTAAAAATAATTACACTACCCTTTCTCTCAAAGAACATAATAAATAAATAAATAAAAACGAAATATAAAACCAATTTAGCATTTTTTTCTATCCGTATTATATTAGAAATTTCGGTCCATTTGTTCCGTTAATAAAAACTCTAATAGCTTTTATAGTATTTTTTTTTAATATCTGAACCAAACCAAAAGACATGGATTTTATTAGTTTCGTTGTTAGGAGAAAATGAGTTTGATAGATTTTCGTTTCATATAGCAAAATATTAATTTTTTTTTTCTTTTGTTACATGATTTTACAACCAAACATTAAGATTATTAAGAAGTGAATTTTTTTTTAGATGTCTTTAAAAACTCTTTTCTTTGCTCATCATTTTGTTCGTTTTTATTGATAAGTTTAGGAATCAAATTTGTCTTCTTATCATATTTCTCATTATTTTTTTTATCAATAACATTTAAAAAATTCAATTTATAATTGATTTCTGTTCAAACAATGAATACCATATGTAAATATTTAAAAAAAGTCAAATTCTTAGATAAGAGTACCTGGTAATTTAAATATTTCAATATTATCTTTTAGATATAGAGGTTATATTTATCTTTGAGAAATTGAAATATTAATTTCGGAAGATTCAGTTTATCTTTTTTTTTTTTTTCTTATAACAAGGGGGATGTATAAAAAGGGCTTGTAACAAACGAACAAAGTTGTAGATAGAAAAAGATCTATAAGTATTCTTTAAGGAAACGAAGAGTTTCAATAAAAAGTTGCAAAACTAAGGTACCAGTATTTGTACTTCTTGGTTTCACATAAATACATGGGAGCATAAATTCGTTCGTTTTTCGTTTCTGGAAGATAGGCAACTAATAGTTTGTTCGATTAATTGGTCCCGACCTCCTGAAGTGTGCAGTTGTTCAATCTTCCTAGAAATTAATTGAGCGCACCCATGGTGCGAAAAATACATTCGTGAGCTGGTCATAAGAGTTTCCTACCTTCCAGCAACCAAAAGCGAACTAAGTAATCCTAGCCCTGACCCTTGGTGATTTCATGTACCAAAGGTCGAGTGGTTCGCTTCCCGTCCTGAGCGACAAAAATTCATTTATATTATATTAGCTACCAATTAATTTAAATAAATAAGGACTGAGTTTAAATGGCCCCAGATGCCGAAAAAGACTTAAAAAAACTAAGTAATCCTTATTAATAATTAAAAAATGAAATGGAATATTTTATTTTAAATATTTTCTAAATAATTTACATAGAAGTGGAATTATAATTATTATTTAGATATGAATTGGGCAGTAATGGAATAATGAAACACTTAACCATCTTTATATTAAAAAATATTTTGAGGGTTTTAAATAGGAAGAGAGAAAAAAAATTGAAATCTTTTGTTCTGATTGGTCTGAGTAGTACAGAAAATCCATTAAGGTTTTCACTTAAATGGAGAAGAAAAAGATGCTTTCATTGCAAGAGATTCGTTTAAAAGCCTTTAATTTCTTTTGACCTTTAGTTTTTGGAGAAAAAAAAGAGAATTCATAAATTTTATATATACACAGGAAAAAAGAATTATCCATTTTAAAAATGTATAAATGCATAAAAAATAAAAAATTATATTATTTTAGATTTGAAGTCAGAAACTGTTTGCTGAGTGAAATCAAATCCCAAGTAATTTTTTTTGACGTTTTCGGGCGCAATAAAATCAACAATGGAAAAATTATATTTTGTAATATTCCGTTGCTGTGGTTTTTAATTCGCAACCCCCTAAATATCCTAAAATATAAAAAATATTTCAGGACCCCCGGTTAAGAACCACTGACTTAGAGAACAATACAACATATCTCAATTTTTTGTAAAAATGAATTATGAATTTAGATGGATTCACGTTCTTTTTAGGAAACATTCCCAACCAGAGAAAAATTTTAATGTTTCAGGGGAGGGATCGAGATATTTAATAAAATAAAATAATTTTCATTTTAAACTTTTTTGTAGTTTTTTTTTTTTTTCATCATGTATAATTATTTTTATTTTTAATTATAAGAGGGGGATGTTTATGTATTTATTTATTTATATTTTGAATTGTATTTTTCTTCGTTAATGGTTTAATCTACCCATTTTATTTTTATAATTATTTTTGTTTATAGTTAAATGTTGCCACTAATAGTACATTGATATTGATTCCCTCTATTATTATGTTTTTTTACTGTAATCTTTTTATTTGGTACTGCATTTTACTGAAAAGGCAAATAAAACGAAAAAGGTTGCAAACTACTGCTTTATAGTAGTGATCTAGCTCAAAATTTTTTACCGTTCAGATATTTTCATCCTTTTGAAGACCACCGTCAAGTGCCACAGATCGATTTCTTCGAAAATATTAAATCCATTGAAATTCATAACTTGATTTTTAAAATAATTAAGATATGTTTTTATGAGTCAGAGAATTGGGTTATAAATGAAGGGCTCAAAAGAAAATTAACAGTGTTGAAAATTAGTTTCTAGATTAAATGCTGCAAGCTCAGACCCAGAGACAAGATAAGGATTAAAAGAAGGATGAAGATGAAGATGCAGCAGCCGATAACCGAAAACGTTAGCGAAAGAATAAATAAATAGGTAAGACCCCCTCATCGGGATGGAAAAAAGCAAAAACTCTCAAATTTTTCAAATTCACAAATGAGTCAAAAATTTTATAAATGAGAAAGAATTATTTTCATTTTTTAATTCAAAAAAATTTCTAATCAATAACCTTATAAAAGTATAAAATTTCTTTGCTACTGAACTTATTCATATTGACCTTTCAATATCTTAAAAAATTTTATAAAAGTTTATTAAATAACTTCACAATTGATGGCCTTTAGAATTCAATAAATTCACAAACAACAAATTTAATACTAGAACATAATTCAATCGTTTCGTAACTTCACAAGAGCTCTCCCTCTCTGTTACGTTAATATATGGCATTGAATAGATAAATGAGATGTCTGTCACATTGTAAACCTAGCATGAGCCCGCATGCCGCTGACACACTTTCAAAGTCAGCATCCCTAGATTATTTTTTTTTTATTAAACTTCTTGTTTGGTTTGTATTTAAGTGTCTTTATTTAAAACAAATCAATATTTCATTGAAAGACTTCAACCTTTGGGGAGTTTTATTATCTATGATTTTTAGGTTCTTGTTTTAATTTTGGGATATAATTTAGAAGAAACGTTCTGTAGAGAAACGACTTGTTATTGTAGTTTTGAGTGAAGACAGTTTTAAAAAAAATTGGCGAGTAAGAGCACATCCCACAACTTTCTGTTATCTGATAAGGCAAGAGAAAGTAATGTAATGTGCTGTCAAATTGGTAGTAGATCAGTTGCTGAGAGGTAAATAGGGATATCACTAATTTTTTTCATTCCAAATTTATCCTAAGGAAAATATTTATAATTAAAAAAAAATGGCAATTCGATCCCGTTTATTATCAAACATGGGAAATAAAAATATTTATTTTTCATTACCATGACGAGTTCTGTTATATTTTCTAAGGGATTCTTATATCCTTAAATTGAGAACCCCAAACAATTTTGAGCCGGGAAATGATGAATACATTTAAAATGTATCTAATTTATTATATGTACACTCAATTTAATCAAAATCGTCAGAATGGTTTAAGAGAAATTCACCAAAAACTAAAAAAGTATATTAATAAAATGGACTCCATGCTTTTTTTTTTTTTTTTTTTTTGGAGGGGGGGTTAATACAAATAACAAACATTTCAAATAAATAATTGTGTTAATAAAATTGTTAGAGCTGATTTTGAGAAAATCGAAAAAAACTTATTTTTTTTCGGTATCTGAGGCCATATAGACTTTTAACGATATAATTTATATTAATTACGTTACATGAAATCCAGGCATATTTATTTAATTAATTGGTATCCAATTGATTTAAATGAATTTTCATCGGACTGTCTGGGATCCGAACCCACATCCCTTGGCTTTTAAGGTTATCAATAGCGAAAATAATAGCGAAAATAATAGAATATCTTTAATCTCTCGGCCACGGGGGGGGGGGGGACTTGGTGTTTTATTATAAAAATTTTATTTATTTTTAATAATAAATAAAGTAATCACTAAATAAATAAAATAAATAAATAAATATCTAAATCAAGTTAGATGGAGAGAAGATTAAAGTTATATTTATATGATCATCAGTGGAAAATGAGTTTATATATATATATATATATATTTATAAGTAGCGTAAACATTCTATGATCCATGACTTCAAACGAAAGGATATTAGTACTGGTCATTAAAGAACCAATTTAAATTTTATAGCAACATATGTGTTTATTACTAAATACTAAAATCAGAGAAATGAGCAATTAATAATATTTATTAGATAATTGATGATGGATTATTAGCCTCTTTTCTTTATTTATTTATATGCGTCTTTTTGATGATATACTCGCCTATTTATTCATAAAATTTAAATTTGTTTATAAAAACAAAAGATATACTTTTTTTTATGTTTTATTTTAATTTAACTCTTCTTTATAAACAACATTATTTATTTAATTTCTATCCCCAACAAAGAATTTAATGCTTTCTTTTTTTTTGAGGTAAAAGTTTATTCACCATTCGTATCATGCACCAAGGCACACGTCCAAATACCATTATATGCATATGCATAAGTCGTCATCTTGTGAGGATAACTCGCTGGCTTGTGATTATTAAAAAATGAATAAGTTAGAAAAGGTTAAAAATGTATATTTTGACTTTAGAATCTAAACCCCATTCCATTAGTTTAGTTTTTCAGCTATATTATCGTTATTTATGTTATTTAAAAAAATTCTATATGAAACCCATTGTAAATTAAATTGCAAGTTATTTTTGTTACACAATTATCCTTCGATTAATGCGGCTTTAGTTAATGCGAGTCTCAGTTAGTGCCGTAAAGTTATTTTTCCCTAAAAATAAATGAATTCAAACATCTAACATTTATTTTTCTATATTTTCCAAGCAGTTTGCTACGTATTTAGTGTGTTTTTAAAAGGTTTCAATTTAAGAAAAAATTTTGTTAGGATTAAATATATTTTTCCCATTATTTTAAATATGTTCAGTTATTGTGGTTTTGAATAATGTGGCAATGTTGCGGGACTAATTAACCACATTAATCGAGGCGTAATTGTTTATATTTTTCCAAATAAACCAACCGTTTTTGAAATATAAAGAATTTACTATATAAACGATCTAAATTATATGTGACGTACGTGACGCATTTAGAGAATCTCTCTATGTGAGTAAAAATATAAAATTCCTGCACAAATAAAATATTATATTAAAAATCAGAAACATGGGAAAAGGGAGGGAGTCAGCCAGTAGGGTAGCCTCTATCGAAATAAAACTCCCAAAATATGAAACGTTTCGGCTTTAATTAGAAAAAGCATCATCAGTCATTAGTTTTATATTTTGAGAGTTTTATTTCGATAGAGGCTACTCTACTGGTTGACTTCCTCACTTTTTACATCTCTCTGATCTGTGCCTCCCATCTCATCGTGAAGATTTATATTTTTTTTGGCTTCCTTTTGGGCACTCTGTTACTACCCACAGTTTGGGAAACGCTTAACTTAACTTAAGTATGAAATACATGTATTGAGGCTAGCTACTTTTCTGATTCATTTTTAAATAATTATTGTCTATTTTTTACGAAACGTAGGTTTTTAATCATACTTTGTTTATTTCTTTTACAACTCTCTTAATCAAGATGAAAAAGAAGATAATTGATTCATTAAAAGTCAGTCGTGCCCTATGACATTAGGTTGGGTATTGATTTTCAGTGTAAAACTATTATAAATAGCAAAGTGAGTGTAAACAAAGATTACGACATTAACATCAAATGAAGATGATAGTTGAGAATCGGAAATTTCTATTAGTATTATGGATTAAATTGTTGCTCTAAAGTACTTAGGAAGGGTTAACTATTTCCTTATATTAAATTAGAAATTTTAATTGAAGTAATGAAAATAAATATTGGTTCAATTAAATGAGGAAGAAATAACTTTCTTTAGCTAATATCCAAGGAGTTATCATACTTGCGCAAATGTAATCCGCTATAAATTCTGGGGCTAAGTTGGTCATTTTAGTTACTTATGAAAAATGAACAAATATATAAGTACACCCAATGTAGATGTGTTCTTTGAGGATCTTTCTTGTCAATTTATTTAATATTTTCTTGTTTTGAAATTTGAACAAAAGAATGAATATTATTTTAATTCTTAGTGTAAAAATGTATAATATATTCATAAAAAGATATTGCTCCTTTCAAGAAAAAATTTAAACCACAATATATCGTAAATTGCCACTCTTGTGTAAATATAAGAAATTTATTCGAGAGGTACACTAGTGCAAGGCCTTTTAAACTCTGGAGCTGAAATCTGTTGAGAGGGGACGCAAAAATTTGCTAATTATAAATAAATTTTTAGAAGTAGACGCGCTACTACAATGGGGGTTGTTTATAATTTTCTCTCGTCATAAGAAAAAGTTTAAAAAGCCATGCACTAGTGTTTAAAAAAGAAAGCTATAACAATCTATTTCTGCAATTCCTAACTAAGTTGAAATCAAATTCTGCTATAACACTCGATGGATATTTAAATAACCATGAAATGTTTTCTCCTCTTTCTCTCTCTTTCGACAGCATCAACTCTAGAACAATAAACAACCAATATCGACTTGGTATCGGTATTATCGAGTTAATAAACTAAAGTGATAGATAGAAAGATAGGTCAATCCTCTTAGGAACGTCTGAGACCTTAAAAACAATATTAAAAAAAGAATAGATCCCGAGAGCGAATCCCCCGAATGGAGTAGAAACTGTGTCAATTGTTTTCTTTTTTGGTTTAACCAAAATGATCGTGTTTGCGTGTCGACAAGAACGAGTTGATCAAAATGCTAGACTGATTAGAAGCTTTGCCATTTTTGCCGTTTTATGATATTTGGGTTGCCAAGTCTTTTTTTTCGATAGCGGAGACGTTGCAAATAAAAATTGAAAAAGAAAACTTAATAAAAATTTTATTATATATTAACAATTTTTTTTTTTTGCAATAAATATTAAATAAAATTGAAAGTGGACTAATTATCTTGATGATCTAATATTAGTAATAAAAAAATTAATGAGATATATTTTCTTCTCACTTCCTTTAGTTAAAGTCCTGTAAATAAAGAAAATTTGGGATATTTGGTTTGGGGTTGTTTCTAGGAGGATTTAACAGCTTTGGAACAATCAATCGAATTAATCATTAATATGTTAATCATTTCGTTACGCCGTGTGCACAGAAGTAAGTAAGGGAGATTTAAGAAAAATTTTTAATTTTATAAATCCTATATAATAAAACCTTAGTAAAATTTTTCTTAAGAGTTTATGAATAGGATAAAATAAATATCAAAGTAAGTATCACAAAGTCATAAACAATAAAATACAACGAAAACTGAAGTTTAAAAAAAATTAAATTTATAAAAGTGAATAGAAGAGTAGACACTGGTGCTTAATTTTGTACTAGTACATAACTACTAAAATTAGAAAGCACAAACTTATGTCCAAATTTCATAAGTTTTAATATGGTAAAGTTTATATTTGTTTGATAAAACAAAAAGAATTCGTACGATATTTGTTCTTCTCGAAATTCGAAGATGTGTACAAGTTCGCCATCCAACCAGAGAGAGCTAAATTTTAAATTAAAAATGACATTTAGGTCTGTTTAAGATCTTGTCAAAAAAATGTCCCTATCTCTATATAAGCACCTCGGGTGAATAAAGCGTATAGACGATAAGGTTGAATGTAAAAATAAAGTGATATCATAAACTTTAACGATAATCTATTTAAAGTTGTGATGCCTTTAAAATAAGTCAAATATAATATGAAGAGAGATTTTGTGGAAATGACGAAACAAGCATCGACTCTTTAATCAAGACCAATTTTCTCTTCAAATAAAGCAGGAATTGAATTTAAAATAACCCATTCGAATTAAAATGTTTGAACTTTAATTTATATGAAGTAGAATACTTTTGAGTTCCTAAATGAGAAATGCACATTTCCCTTCATCCCTTTCCATAAAAAATTCTCTAAATATAAACTTAATAATTAGAATAAAGTGGGATTCAGACAATTTTGGGACAGATAAGGGTTAATACATATCAAAGAACTAATCTAATATAAATTGTTTAATGAATTTTAATCAAAATCATTGAGGCGAATTTGGAGAAAATTAAAAAAAAAAAAGTAAAAAAAGTTTATCAGTCAAGGACTAATACCCGTTGGCAGATTTTATTCAATAGGTACCTAAGTGAAATTAAAATGTCAGCCTCGTAGGTTTTTTCGTTTTTAAGAAATCTTGTTCACACGCACACACACACTTATAGACACACAGACAGGCGAGACCCATTTTTTTAGATTCAGGGAACATCAAATCGTGTATTTCCATCGAAATCTCAACATCAATCGCAATATTTTCTCTCTATATATTAGGCAAGAGAACGTAAAAAAATATGATAATTTAAAATCTAAAATGTTTCGGCGCTTGTCAGGTGGACCATCCAAAAGAAAAAAAATTTTTTTTTTTATTATCGCGAAAAAATTGATTGAAAAAGTATTCATATATTTATATAAAAGATTTATCAACTAACAGTTGGTAATTTATGATTATCATTTTAATATAATTAGTCATTTGTATGGAAATAAATATTAGCTCTGAAAATAATCTCCTGTTAGCTGCGCCGTCAGCTTGCATCGAGCCAGGGATCCCCCCTTTTATATTTACGTAGTTTTCCCAAATAAGGATACACAGATCTGGCCCTCCTCTTAATTGCTTGTCGCAACTCGCTCTTATCTCAGTTAAATTTTAAAAAATTATCCCCAGTCTAGTACCACTCTATTGCCCAGCTATTGGCGGACAATGGTTAGCGCCCTCTAATCAATATACATTATAATCGTTAACATACTTGGGAAAATTTTTAAATAATTAATGAATAATGAATATATTTTGTTTATAAAAGAAATTAATTTATATTTATACATAATATCTTTTATTTATTGCCTTACGAACCAAAGGCAATAGGTTCGCTTCCCGTCCAAAGCGATAAAAATTTATTTAAATTATATTGGATACCAAATGATTTAAATAAATATGGACGGAGTCTAAATGATGCCGAAAAAGATATAGACTTTTAAATGATAAACAATATATTTATTAACGATACAGATTATCCAGGCATATTTATTTACATCAATTGGTATCCAATAAGCGACATTTCTCGTAAAGAAAAAAAAAGTATTTTTTATTTTTGCCTTTAAAATAGAGGTAAAAATAAAACTCACCCATCAGAAGAATAAACAAAATACATTTTGAGAGGCTTATGCTTACCTGAAACAAAAAGAAAAGAATTTTAAGAAGTGAAAAAATTCGATCCTACATACGTAGCAATATAATAGTGCATTTTTTAGAATTTTGGACAGAAGTAAAAAATTCGTACGTTTTTATTTCCTGAAAAGATAGGCAACCCAAATGACTAACTCATTAATGTATTTTTCCACTAATTACTCCAGAGCTGCTTGAGAGCAAAACACGCTTCCTCATTTGTTAATTTCTATAGAGATTTACTCGCAGTCCGCTCTAGAGAACTCCTTGAGCAATTAATCGGATAATAAATAAATTAATTGCCATATTGATTGCCTGCCTTTAAAACAAAGCGGACTAATTTATACACTCCCATGAAATTTAAGAAAATAGGTGAAAAAGGTCAAATTTTTGATAATCACTTTGTCTTCTAAATCTTTTCTATTTTTAAATGAGCAATTTTTGTATACATATATATATATATATATATATATTGTACTATGTAGGTATATAGATAGGTATGTATGTAAATTTTTTTTTGAAAATGCCTTTAACGATTTTGATTTGTTTCTGCTAGTTTTCACCTTTTGGAAAATTTCAGTAGTAAATGCTGTAATTAGATAAAAATTCATATATTATTTTTTTTTTTCTGCCCAAAAAATGTTTGGTCTCCTTAC